>JANIPM010000233.1:10148974-10163863 GCA_027478405.1 Erythroxylum cassinoides
CCCTTATATACGGGATGAGTGCTAGGGTTGTGCTTTTACGTGTTTGCATGGGAGGTTCTTACTTACAGATGGGCTTAAGAGAATATGGGTTGAGCCCAACAAGTCGGTCCAGAGATCAGCCGATCGGCCCGTGAGTATCCGACCCAACCAAACTCCATATTCATTTAAGATTCATCTCTAATTTTAAAAAATTTGGTTTCTTAAAAAAAATCTTTGTTTCAGTATTTTTAAAAGAAATGTCAAACATATTATTTCAGATCCCTTATATAAGTTGTGGGGAAAAATATTCTAGAAAACCACAGATTTACTACTTGTACCCATTGATCAAAACGAAATTTTATAATAACTACCAAGAAATATATCCCCTAACCAAAGAGACCCATTTCTAGCTTGTATCCTCCGATATTTCCCTTATTGTCATCCCTTTTCTTAATTCCTTGGATAGAAAAAGTTCCCATATGGCTGTAAAGTTAATGTATAAATTAAAGACAAAGGAGTACCTGCCAAGATCCCGTTAACCATCAAATTAATGAACTGCGTAGTCATGCTTTAGCGAGTTAATGAATGGACGTCATGCTTTAGCGAGTTAATGAATGGACGTGCAAACGAATGGAGGGAAAGCACTCACTGTTCGCCCGTTTTTAGGTCCCTAGCTATTAGGCTACAATGACCCGTAGAGCCATTGAAAGGTAAAACATATTAAGAAAATTTCAAGAATCTTTCAGTCTTGGCTTAAACTAGTAAAAGTAAACTCAACAGGTTCGTGAGGACCTCCTGGAGTCTTGTAATTGGGTCTTCGGAAAAAGGTTCAATGGAGGAATTATGTATATTTGTACAGCGATGGGCCATGATACAAGGCAAAGAGAATATAGACAACTAGTCAGTGCTTGGATGGTTGTGGGCTTTTTGGTTCATGAGAGGTAGGGTTTCCCCTTATTTTAAACCATCCAAAGGCTCTTTCTGCATTCTTTTGTGTGCTTCCCACTAGCCAGGACCTCCCACATGATCATGTCTTTAAAACCCTGAATACTAAAAGTGCACAGAAAATGGTCGCACCATTTGCAAGTCGTGAGGTATAAATACCACAGTGATAGAAGAGCTTTAGACCCACTTATAAACCCAACAGGACATTAGAAGGGAAGAGTTCAAAACCACACATATAAATCCTACCTCTCTTTTCCTTCTCCTTAAGTTCAAAATTCTTTACTTATGGCAGCAAGAAATCTTCTTGGTGTTTGTACTTTAGTTCTTGTTTTCATCATGTTTCATGAAGTCCTGTACGTAGAGGGAAGGCTTCTAAAGCTCGAGTCCAGCGAGAAATGCTCAAGCAATAATGCGAATACATCAGAGAATGGTAAGAGCAGTACTAGTACTGGTTTGAGTGTCAAAGCGCAGACAATTAGTAAGGCAGATAACGTTGAAGATTTCCGTCCAACAGAACCAGGTCATAGTCCTGGTGTTGGTCACTCCATTAACAACTGAAATGCTTCTTCTTCATCATCGCCATCTTCTTCTTATATGATAATGCTGGTCTCCATCAGCAGAACAAGCTCACATCTGAACTTGTACATATAATTATTGTTCCTCAATATTTGTCTCTCTCAATTCTAATTTTAAGTTAAGCGTTAATCCATATTGTTGCCATTTGATGACCTGCGTCTTTGTTAATAGCAGCACATCGAAATGTTAATGACTAGTGCTCGATACCAGGATTGATCTATGTTCGGTGTGGCTAATGAAGAGGACTGTTAAATATGAACTTTGAGTAGGAGCTGACCACAGAAAGTAGCCTAAATTCTTCACTCATAAGACATTCTAACCGCTATCTAATGACGAAAAAACGAAACGCACGAGCGTTACGGCATAGCTAGTCAAGATCCGGGTTAGCTGTTGCAGCAAAAGGTCGTCACTTTTTTAATATGGTGGCGGCCACCAAGTTGCAACTTTTTATGAACCGGCATATCCATCTCGATATTTTAAAGATACAAAATGATAAATTTTATATTTTGGACAGTCAACATTTGACACCAAAGTGTAGCAAACTTTATTAAGGGTGCTTCTTTAGGGCTAATAGAAAAAAACAGTATAAATATGGAATGAAATTTTATGTTTGAAATTATTAGAGGTAATATTTTTATTCTCTTATTTTTAATAATACTCTATTCTTTTAAATTATCAGAAAAATGGGATTTACTATTAGTCATATTTTATTCTCATTCTTTACTATATTCATTCATATTCTCATTCTCATTATCCTCTGTGAACTAAGTGCCTCCTAAAATTTGAACCTTAAAATTTAATGAATTTTCCAACTTCAATTTCCTGTTAATTAACAACTAGAGCCAATAATAGTAAAATGGAAACTAACAATCAATAAATACTTATAATTCAGTTAATTAAAAAACAAGATAGAAGTCTCTTTTCCATCAGATTTTGGCAATATATTTTATATGCTTTATCGTATCTGATGTATCAAAAAAATATTTTAACGCAATTCACAAGATGTTGAAAAGTGAAATGCAATCATAGTTTAGGATGGCTTGATGACATTCCAAGTTACTTTATAATCAAGATTTTAAATTGGATTACAGGTTACACTATGATTGCCAAATATTATAACAATTATAAATAAATATAACCATAATTATAAGTAATATATTTATATTTACAATAAATTAAAGAGCAGTGCGAACTATTTTAACTACAATATTAATTACTGCCCAAAATTGAAAAACCCTATTTATGGTTGTAAAAGTACTAGTGATCGAAGCGACAAGAGAGGAAGTGAAGTGAATTTACGTTGACAGCAAGGTGCAAATTGGATATTCTGCAAACGCATATAATTGTAGACAAGAAGAAATTGGTAAGATTTGGAATAACGTGTGTTGATGGATCATGATCTGAGTAGAGGAATAGCTACTTCTTTAATCAGTATTCGTACACTAATATTCTTGCAAATCTATTAGTGTCCCGATCCAATATTCCAATAAAGCAGAGGATGGGACATCAAGCAAAAGCCCCTTATGGCATATATGTAGCATTTCTTCTTTTTCCTGCGTTCACCATCGGACAAGTTTCAATGTTCCAATGACAAGAAGTACACCGCATGGCATCCTGTTGTTTCATGTCCACCAGTCTTTTGAGCTTCATTGTTCCCCTGTCCAGGTTGATTTTTATGATTCAATCTTTATTCTTAGACAACGCATAATCAGATTGACCTTTTCAATTCTCTACACTATATCTCAGTTCAATATAATCCCGTATAAGAAAAGGCATAATTACGGTTATTATTTGACTTGATTAAATTCCAAAATTTTAATTAAATGCTGGAAATGGCGTCATGAACGCTCTAGTCAAAATTGTCGAAGCTTTGGGTTGGTTTTGACTTGTTTCGGGCCATTGCTAGTGACCTCGTTGTTAATTATTAGTTAATTTATAGAACACTATAATCTCATATTGTAATGTAAATTTCCCTGAAGGATTAATGCATGTGATGAATGAGATTTTCTAATTCTTTTGTTCTTTTAAACAGTAATCTTAATTTTTAAGGATTACCTTTACAATACTGAATTGTATAATTTGAATAATTCAAAAAATATTATTTTTATCAAACGTTCTAAGGGCACCTATGTTTAATCAAATTGGCCAAATGAATCCCAGTGTAAAAGAAATTAAATCAGAAAAATATAAACTTGAGTACGACTTCCGATAATAGGTCCAAAATTAATTGAATTAATATGATTATACTGGAGGTAGATAATGCCACTCTTTTATCAAGTAAACTTAAATATATCAAAAAATGGTCATGCCATGCGGACTAATATTGGAAATCAAAACGATATTAGATCCATATGATAAATCTATTGTTGGTCCAACCCTATTATAGAGATATTTATTCATGTAATTCTACTAAATTTGAGCTGTGAAAGTGATAGTTGTCTTATAGATTAAAAAGAACGAAGATCGAGCAAATGCGACAAAGAAACTGATGATTGGAAGTTGTTTTTGAAGCACACACTTGTGTTAAGATTACACACGCCTGTGCGGATGGTAGACATGATCGTCCAGATAAACTTGTAAGCTTTTGTAACTGTGTCTGACTTGAATGAAGACGTTTGAGGACAAACACACTCGTGTGGATCCAGACATATCCATGTCTGCTGATCATGTAAGTCAGTAAGACCGTGTATCTCCATGACGTCAAGTTTGAGGCTTAAAAGTTAAATATGGTTACCACACATAGCTATGTGGAAAACTTTGACTGGTATAAAAGCTTATCCTTTTGAGATTAAAAGATAAGTTTGAAAGACCAAAGTTGTATGAGATAACAATATTTGAGAAAATAAGAGTTTTTAGAGTTCAAATAGCAATATTCAACTACAATTTTATTAAACTTTAGTTGGATATATATATTTATACTTAATCTTGAAAGTTTTTTAGAGAGCTAGATGAGAGATTAGTTGTAGTGTTTTATAAGGTGTTCTTAGCTTAAAACCTTAAACCTTTGTATTAGTTTGTGTCGTGAATTTTGTATTTAATTTGTATTTCAATCATCTATCGTTTGAGTGATTTGTTATTGGTTAAGTGATTTCATTAATCTGATGGGTGTTATTGCTTAAAGACCAACAATAGGTATCAAAGCCTTAGATATAGAATGTAACAATAACTCCATAGTGAAGTTGACATCAATCAACTAGTCAATATGGAGACCTGTGATAGAACATCTCCTATATTGCAAGGGCTTGTATGATATAATCGATATGAAAAAAGTGTAAAAGACGATATCTTATCAAAAGTGGAGAAGATGACAAATAAAGAGAGGGAAAAGATGAAGTGAAAAATCTTGGGAACTATTAGACAGTGAATTGATATCGATATATTTCAACCATGTATCCTAAGACACGAATCCTTTCGAGATGTAAAAATTAATGTTAAAGTATCGTAGTGATTTTCAGGATATCATCAATAAGTTGATTACTATGAAGATCATCCTTGATTATGAACTATAATCGTTGTTCCTGTTGAGTTTCCTCATAGATATTTGGAAAATTTTGGTTGTGACTACTAGCAACTCCACTCCAAATGATATTCCTTTCTTGGATTTGACTAAAGAAAGTATGTTTAATGAAGAGATTAGGAAAAAGGAGATCAGTGTCGACAACGTATAGGCTCTTGTGGTAGAGAACAGAAGAAGAGGCAAAAGTGGAGGTTTCAAAGGGTAAGGCATAATAGAATAAGTCCAAGTCTAAAGATGGTAAGAAGATCAGGATGAGTCACTACTGCAACAAAACCCGATTATATTTTTTTAAAAAAAGTTCTGCTACAAGTGGAAGAGAGACTAGAAGAAACAAGACAATTAAAAAAATAGAGACGACAATAACACTACAACAATAGCTTCTGATACTACTGTCGCCTACAACCAAATTTAAAAAGAAACCAACTTCCGTCAATACAAAATAATGTAGTAGTGGAAAGTAGAGATCGTTCTCACGAGAAATTTTTAACGGTAAAGGTTAGTGAGTTTAAAACTAAAACAAAGTAAAAGGAGGGAGTGTTGGACCACGTTTCTGGAACCCAACAATCGGTTCAGATACCAAACAATGTTTGACTCGGGTCTTGGGATGAATTCCGAAAAGATTATTAGGGACAGTCGCGAGAGGGCGGGGGAAAGAAAAGTGAAAGGTATCACATTTATATAAAAGAAATAAATCTCAGCATGGCAGCAAATGAGGGTTCGTCGCGCCGAACCCATGGAGTTATCTCCATAGACCCTTCAGGAAAAGTTCGCCGCAACGTAAGTCATTCTTCGTCGCGGTGAAACCCTTAAAAACCGAAAACCACCAACATTTTAAACAATCACATACATTCAAATCTATCCATCTAATTCACCCAACAGGCAAACATAATCATATACAAATGGAGTTTCAATTCATCATTTCCTTACTAATTCAAGGAGTTTGAGCAAATACATATCAAAACTTAAAACAAAATACATAAGGATGCTCAATGTTGATATGTTTATAAAGCTAACCAAAATCACTAACTTAGTACAAAAGTGTCTAACTTTCTTGGAGTTTCTGATGCCTTGCAAGGATTAATGATCTTCTCATTCTACATCTGAGGAGTGGAAGGTAATGGGGTGAGCTGCGAAGCTCAGTGGCTTATACATTTATAGCCATTGGCATTGGGCCACACATTCAAGCATACTTACATATATATGTAACAATTCAATACTCAACAAGTTGGAACCCATAACTCATATTTACCAAGATGTCATCACAAAGAACATGTCATGTAATTTATCCATCAAAACATAACACTCAATTACGCATCATGCTTGACAAATCAATGATGAATACACAACAAATGGCTTGAGAGTTCCGTGGAATAAAGCAGATAAACCGAAATTTATACCGTGAACAAAACGAGTCCAATTTTTTAAGATCTTGTGGCCTCAAGGGGGTAGTCGAGAGAAGGTTATATGTCGACGTACACGTGACTAATGAAACGTTCCTCTCTTGCCCAAACACAATCAAATTTATGCTCAATTCATTTCCATACATTTTCGTATTCTTATGCTTCTTATGCTTTCTCTTCTTTTCACTTATACAAAGTGCCATGACATATTTCAAGGCATAATATAATCACAATCATAATGCATTTTTAACAATTGACATAATTCAAAACAAGCAATTTAACATACAGCATACAAGCAAGCAGGACAATTTGCCTATATTACACAATAACTATAAATATATTACCCACCTAATTCGCTTGACAATTCAAGTTCAATGTTGTCTTTCCTCTTGCTCTTGGATCAGGCTTGCTTGGTTTCCTATAACAAACCAAGTTCTCATTCAACAAACATTCAAAAAAATAAATATATAAGGCTTCAATAATGAAAATACTAAAATTGAACTATAACCCCTCCAAAATTCATACTTTCGGGTCAACTTTTCCATGATCATTATGATCAGGTAAATGAAGAAATTTGCTAACACTTTCTTCTAAAAAAATGTCCCCCATTGTCTTAAGTTTCCTATGACATTAAAATTATTCAATTTGGTTCAGAAATCTGAAAGTTATACTCCAAACATGCTGGGACTGCTCTTATACTAAGACAATATTCTATACTTAACTTCCATCCAAAAACTAGATATCATTAGAGACTGAATTTAAACTTAATTTCTGTATAAAACTTGTAGCCTTATGTCTCTAGTTTACACCAAATCAAAAGTCACTTGATACATGGAAGATACTGTGGATTTTAGACAATTCAGGTGGCAAATCTAACTTATAGGCCAAATGCTCAATCTTCTCAATGATTTCATAAGGGCCTATATATCTCGGACTAAGCTTGCCCTTCTTTCCAAATCTCAAAACCCCTTTTTATAGAGAAGCTCTAATAAACACCTTATCTCCCATTTCAAATTCCATCTCTTTCCTATGTGCATCTGCATAGCTCTTCATTCTATCTTGAGCTGCTTTAATTCTCTATTTCACCAATTTAATCTTATCAACTGTGACTTGCACCAACTTAGGCCGTAAAAGCCTCTTTTCACCTTCCTCATCCCAACAAATAGGAGTTTTGCACCTCCTATCATACAAAGCTTCATAAGGTGCCATTTGAATTCCCGAATGATAGGAATTGTTGTAAGCAAACTTAATTAAAGGCAAATGATCATCCCATGAGCCCTTAAAATCCATAACACAAGCTCTCAACATTACCTCAAAAGTCCGTATTTTCCTCTCCGATTGTCCATCAGTCTTTGGATGGAAAGTTGTACTAAAGTGCAACTTAGTTCTCAAAGCCTTCTGTAAACTTTCTCAAAATCTGGAGGTGAACCTAGGATCTCTATCCAAAACTATGGAGCTTTGAATCCCATATAGTCTGATTATTTCATCCACATATTTCTTGGCCAAAGAATTCAAAGAATCTGTCTGCTTAATTGGCAAGAAATGTGCTGACTTAAATAGCTTATCCACTATCACCCATATTGCATCATGTTTTCTGTTGGTTCTAGGCAATCCCATCAAGAAATCCATCGTAATCTTTTCCCACTTCCATTCAGGAATAGACAAAGGCTGAAGCTTGCCTGAAGGTACCTGGTGCTCAGCCTTGACTTGCTGACACACTAAGCATCTCTTAGTATACTCCATAATATCCTTCTTCATTCCTTTTCACCAAAAGTGCTCTTTTAAATTTCTATACATTCTTGTACTCCCCGGGTGTATTGCATAGGGAGTATTGTGCTCCTCATCAAAAATCTCATCCTTCAGCTCTTGCATATATGGAATACATAATCAGTTACCTACCACCATCAATCTGTCTTCTCTTATCTCTATTTCAGAAGGTTTGCCATTTTTAATCTCCTCTCTGAGTCTGCTCAAATGCTCATCCTGTTCTTGTAATTCCTTGATCTTTTCATTCAACACTGGTCTTACTCTAAAGTTAGCCAATATACACCCAAATTCATCTTGCTTCAATGTCACTCTAAGTTTGGCTAATTCCTTCAACAAGGGAACATACACTGTCTCCACATGTACCATAGTCAATTTTCTGCTCAATGCATCCGCTACTACATTAGCTTTCCCCAGGTAGTAGTCTATCATTAAATCATAATCTTTCAGTAGCTCTAACCATCTTTTCTGTCTCAAATTCAACTCCTTTTGGCCCATCAAATACTTAAGGCTCTTATGATCTGTAAATACCTTAGTAGTAACCTCATACAAGTAATGTCTCCATATCTTCAATGCAAAGATTATAGTAGCTAACTCCAAATAATGCGTAGGATAATTCATCTCATAGGGTTTCAATTGGCTAGAAGCATAAGCAATCACCTTATCTCCTTGCACTAATACACAGCCTAATCCTTTCCTTGAGGTATCACTATATACTATATATCCATCACTACCCGAAGGCAAGGTCAAAATCGGTGCACTCGTCAATCTGTACTTAAGCTCCTCAAAACTCTTTTGACATTCATTTGTCCATACAAACTTCTGATTCTTTCTTGTCAATCTGGTAAGTGGAGCTGCTATTATTGAAAAGCCCTTCACAAACCTCCTGTAATATCCGGCTAAACCCAAGAAACCCCTCACTTCATCTACATTCTTAGGTGCTTCCCATTTCACAACCGCTTCTATCTTCCTCGGATCCACATGCATTCTTTGCTTTGAAATTACATGTCCAAGGAATGCTACTTCCTTTAGCCAAAATTCACATTTGTCGAATTTGGCGTACAACTCATTTTTCCTCAATGTCTCCAAGGCAATCCTCAATTGCTTTTCATGCTCCTTGTCACTCTTGGAATAAACCAATACGTCATTAATAAAGACTATGACAAATCGATCCAAGAAAGACTTAAAGACTCGATTCATTAGATCCACGAAAATTGCAAGGGCATTCGTCAATCCAAAGGGCATAACTAAAAACTCAAAATGCCCATACAGTGTTCTGAAAGCAGTCTTTGGCACATCAGACTCCTTTATCCTCAACTGGTGATAACCTGATCTCAAGTTTATCTTGGAGAAGACTTTTACCCTTTGCAATTGATCAAACAAATCATCTATATGTGGGAGCGGATATCTGTTCTTGACAGGATTAAGCTTTCGGTAGTCCACACATATTCTCAACGATCCATCTTTCTTCTTCACAAAAAGAACCAGAGCTCCCCAAGGCGAAGAGCTCGACCTAATATATCCTTTCTCCCACAACTCTTCCAATTGCTCCTTAAGCTCTTTGAATTCCACTAGAGCCATTCGGTAAGGTGGAATTGAGATCAGTGTAGTTCTGGGAAGCAGTTCAACAGGAAATTTAATCTTTCTAGGTGGTGGTAGTCCTGGTAATTCCTCAGGAAAGACATCCAAGAATTCCCTGACCACTAGTATTTCTTCTATCTTCCCTCCATCGACCTTCGTGTCTACCACATAGGCCAAAAATGCCTCGTATCCTTTCCTCATCATCTTCTCTACTATCAGAGTCGAAACAATTCTAGGAGGGCTTGCTTTTTTGTCTCCCACAAACACCACCTTTCTACCATTGTCCAATTCGAACACCACTGTCTTCTATTTACAATCCAAATGGGCATTATACTTCTCTAACGTGTCCATAACTAAAATTACATCCAGGCCTCCCATTTTCAACGACATCAAGTCCACCACTAAGTGTTCCCCACCAATACATATCTCACTCTCTCTATACACTTGATTGATAATGATATACTGGCCGATTGGAGCACTCACCATCAAAGGAGTATCCAACGAGCTCACATTCTTACCATACACAGTTCTACATGAAGAAATAAATGAGTGGGTGGACCCTGGATCAATCAAAACAACAATATCAGCATCAAATAATTTAACCGTACCAGTCACAACTTCTGGAGCAGTTTCTGCATCCTCCCATGACATTGCAAACACCCTAGTTGGTGCCTGCCCCTTGATCTCCCTGGAAGAGACTCACCCTCTTAACTATATCAGAACTGCCCACTTCAGTTGTAGTCTTATGTCCCACAGTCTCAATTCTCTTTGAAGCCTGCATCTGAGATTTCTCCTGTCTTGCTTGCTGAGGGCACTCTCTAGTCATATTCCTTTTTTTCCCACAGTTGAAGCATGCTCCTATCAATCTATGGCACTCCCCTCTATAGAGTTTCCCACAGTGATCACATCTGGGGATGGATGATGCATTTCCCTCTCCCCTTCTGTTGCCTCTCGCTGTAAAAGCTTGCTGAGAAATAGTCCTTATCTGTCTCGATCTACTTGCACCACTGCTCCTCTCCTCAGATTTCTCAGGGAAGGTCCTAGCACTCCTTTCAGGCATAAGAGTACCACCTCCCCTCTTGAACTGTTCTCTCCCCTTTCTCTTTTTGTTCGCAACACTCTTTATGTTCTCTATGTTTTCAACCCTTAGTGTCGCTTCCACTAGTTGTTAAAAATCACAAAAATTCTATACCACCACTTTCTCTCTATTGAGTAGATGCAAACCCAATTCAAACCGATGACACTTAGCTACCTCACTCATCATCATCTCAGCTGCATATTGGGATAACTGTGTGAACCGACTCTCATACTCATTTACTGTCATTTCCCTCTGGGTGAGACTCAGATATTCACTTTGTTTCTGCTGAATATACACCTCAGACAGATACTTCTTCTTGTACACTACTAAGAAATCTTTCCATGCGAGCACTGGCGATCTCATCTGGCTCCCTGGCACACTCTCCCACCAATGTAGAGCATCTCACTAAAGCAAGCTAGCAGCATACACAACCTTCTCATCATCCTCACAATCCATCTGATCTAGTATCCTCTCAGTCTTTCTTAACCAAGTCTCTACTTCTTCTGGATCCATTGTCCCATAGAAGTCTACTGCCCCATACTTCCTCAACTTATCAAACTGTTTCCCCTTCTTAGTTGGGGATGAAGCAAAATTTTGTGGCATCTGACTCATAGCCTGGACAAATGCCTGAGTAAAGGCTTGGAACATCCTCGGATCCAATGGAGGTATTTGCTCCTGCGAAACAGGTGACTCTTGTGTTGGCGATTGAACGGGCTCACTACGTCACCCCACTGAAGCCTCAGCATTTCGTGGGGTTACTGACTCATCAGTACTCTCCTCTCTTAGCGGAGAGTCAGGTGCAACTGATCCTTGCAAAATTCCTCGTGCCCCTTTACGAGGTGGCATCTTACTCCTTCAATGGAAGCACTAATGATTAGCTACATTTCAATCTTATTTCCTATATATATGCATGGTATGCATGTCACTTAATGCAATCAATTACTTCGCAATGCAACAAATAATCATATAGCACACAATTCATACTATTATGCATTCTAAGCCTAGGAAAAACCTAATCTCTGATACCACAAGATGTTGGACCTCATTTTGGAGCCTAACAATTGGTTTGGATACCAAACAATGTTTGACTCGAGTCTTGGGATGAATTTTGAAAATACCATTCGGGACAGTCGCGAGAGGTTGGGGGAAAGAAAAGTGAAAGGTATCACATATATATAAAAGAAATAAATCTCAGCCTGGCAGCAAAGGGGGGTTTGCCGCGCCGAACCCATGAAGTTATCTCCATGGACCCTTCGGGAAAAGTTCGTCACAGTGTAAGCCATACTTCATCGCGGCGAAGATGCCTTCAGAAAGGTTCGCCGTGGCGAAACCCTTAAAAACCGAAAACCACCAACATTTTAAACAATCACATACATTCAAATCTATCCATCTAATTCACCCAACAGGCAAACATAATCATATACAAATGGAGTTTCAATTCATCATTTCCTTACTAATTCAAGGAGTTTGAGCAAATACATATCAAAACTTAAAACAAAATACATAAGGATGCTCAATGTTGATATGTTTATAAAGCTAACCAAAATCACTAACTTAGTACAAAAGTGTCTAACTTTCTTGGAGTTTCTGATGCCTTGCAAGGATTAATGATCTTCTCATTCTACATCTGAGGAGTGGAAGGTAATGGGGTGAGCTGCGAAGCTCAGTGGCTTATACATTTATAGCCATTGGCATTGGGCCACACATTCAAGCATACTTACATATATATGTAACAATTCAATACTCAACAAGTTGGAACCCATAACTCATATTTACCAAGATGTCATCACAAAGAACATGTCATGTAATTTATCCATCAAAACATAACACTCAATTACGCATCATGCTTGACAAATCAATGATGAATACACAACAAATGGCTTGAGAGTTCCGTGGAATAAAGCAGATAAACCGAAATTTATACCGTGAACAAAACGAGTCCAATTTTTTAAGATCTTGTGGCCTCAAGGGGGTAGTCGAGAGAAGGTTATATGTCGACGTACACGTGACTAATGAAACGTTCCTCTCTTGCCCAAACACAATCAAATTTATGCTCAATTCATTTCCATACATTTTCGTATTCTTATGCTTCTTATGCTTTCTCTTCTTTTCACTTATACAAAGTGCCATGACATATTTCAAGGCATAATATAATCACAATCATAATGCATTTTTAACAATTGACATAATTCAAAACAAGCAATTTAACATACAGCATACAAGCAAGCAGGACAATTTGCCTATATTACACAATAACTATAAATATATTACCCACCTAATTCGCTTGACAATTCAAGTTCAATGTTGTCTTTCCTCTTGCTCTTGGATCAGGCTTGCTTGGTTTCCTATAACAAACCAAGTTCTCATTCAACAAACATTCAAAAAAATAAATATATAAGGCTTCAATAATGAAAATACTAAAATTGAACTATAACCCCTCCAAAATTCATACTTTCGGGTCAACTTTTCCATGATCATTATGATCAGGTAAATGAAGAAATTTGCTAACACTTTCTTCTAAAAAAATGTCCCCCATTGTCTTAAGTTTCCTATGACATTAAAATTATTCAATTTGGTTCAGAAATCTGAAAGTTATACTCCAAACATGCTGGGACTGCTCTTATACTAAGACAATATTCTATACTTAACTTCCATCCAAAAACTAGATATCATTAGAGACTGAATTTAAACTTAATTTCTGTATAAAACTTGTAGCCTTATGTCTCTAGTTTACACCAAATCAAAAGTCACTTGATACATGGAAGATACTGTGGATTTTAGACAATTCAGGTGGCAAATCTAACTTATAGGCCAAATGCTCAATCTTCTCAATGATTTCATAAGGGCCTATATATCTCGGACTAAGCTTGCCCTTCTTTCCAAATCTCAAAACCCCTTTTTATAGAGAAGCTCTAATAAACACCTTATCTCCCATTTCAAATTCCATCTCTTTCCTATGTGCATCTGCATAGCTCTTCATTCTATCTTGAGCTGCTTTAATTCTCTATTTCACCAATTTAATCTTATCAACTGTGACTTGCACCAACTTAGGCCGTAAAAGCCTCTTTTCACCTTCCTCATCCCAACAAATAGGAGTTTTGCACCTCCTATCATACAAAGCTTCATAAGGTGCCATTTGAATTCCCGAATGATAGGAATTGTTGTAAGCAAACTTAATTAAAGGCAAATGATCATCCCATGAGCCCTTAAAATCCATAACACAAGCTCTCAACATTACCTCCAAAGTCCGTATTGTCCTCTCCGATTGTCCATCAGTCTATGGATGTAAAGCTGTACTAAAGTGCAACTTAGTTCTCAAAGCCTCCTGTAAACTTTCTCAAAATCTGGAGGTGAACCTAGGATCTCTATCCAAAACTATGAAGCTTCGAATCCCATATAGTCTGATTATTTCATCCATATATTTCTTGGCCAAAGCATTCAAAGAATCTGTCTGCTTAATTGGCAAGAAATGTGCTAACTTGGTTAGCTTATCCACTATCACCCATATTGCCTCATGTTTTCTACTCTTAATAATCATACAAATGTCCATCTTGCCCCTTGCCTAATGCCTTATGTCTTATAACCTTAAGTGTCATGCCCAATTTGCCCTTATATATTCTTACAACTTTAATGCTTCATAACATAATAATTAACTGCAAAATTTAATCCATCAACACCTCATAATTCATTTAAATCATGCTTAATAAAATAAAAAAAAATAGGGCCCAACAGGGAGGGGGGCTGGGGGTTCAATTCACGATAATTTAAAAAAAAGACGATTAAAATCAAAAATCAATAAAAATAATTAGATATGAAAATTTAATAGAAAAACCTTGGTTTCGGGTCACCAATGTTTTCACCCTGAAATGGATCCTCGATATAAAATTTTAGTCATTAATAAACATTCATTGGAGGATATTTTCTCTTAAGTGTAAATAACTAGAAACATGTATCCTAGCATTTTTATTAATCAACAACCTAGATACGATCGTAGATTCAATTGAATAATAGCTTTAAGATCCAAGAAACCAATGAACATGATAATACAT
>JANIPM010000233.1:10167790-10183488 GCA_027478405.1 Erythroxylum cassinoides
CAAGGAGGGCGTGGGCTGGACTTGGGTTTGGCCTAGGCATAAAACTGATCTCTGAAGAATGGACCGATCGGCCCGCGAGTCGTTTTGACTGGATCTGGGCGCAACACGGCCGACCCGACCTAAATATAACTTATGAATCAGCTTTAGTATACTCTTACTTATATTAATAAAAAGTAAAAAAATATTATCAAATATAAAAATGACTAAAAATCTAATTTTAATAGATTCTTATGTAATAATAAAAGTATAAAGAACATTATTAAATAGAAAAATTACCAGAAAAGATAAAATAACCTTAAAACAAATAAAACAATAGATTTTAACTTCGAAAATAAATGCAACAGAATAAACTCAACTGACTACATCATTGAGCTTTTGATTGAAATATAGTAAATTCTAAAATTTGATGAAAATCAAAAGTCATGTTCGCCACTTTAAGACTTCTAAACCTTTCAATTTGAACTTTTAACATTCAGCTCGTGTGAAGAACTCATCTACTATTTGTCGCAAGTCAAAATGTTACGGAGGGGTGGCCTAGCTCATCATGGCACAATCTTGCTGTCTAAATCTAAGATGTGTAGAAATTGCACCATTACACTTTGATTAAAGAGGACAAATCTCGCCTAACCTTATCAAATCTCGGGCAAGTTCGTAACAAATACAAATTCCTCATTCTAGAAGACTATAGTGGAACATATTAATTTCAATGAGGTCCATTAGTATTTGAATAATAACCAACAATCATGAACTTGATGACAAGAACTTTTCCTTTTGTATTTCTTCTTTTTATTATGTGGGGATGATGTGATTAGATTTTCTTGCTTGATGCTTGTCTCTTGTTATCCACTCCATCATTAGATATGAGTAAACCTTGCATTTTATAGGATTACAAATGTTATTTGTTACGAACACTACGAAAAAGAAAGAAATCCCTTTTTTCCTTTTCATTTAAACCATCAGACACCTATTTTATTTATACCAAATTGAATTGCACAATAAAATATTATTGAAGTCCAGGGCTTATGTTTTGGGCCAGCTGATTGAAGTCTCAAAACCTTAATTCCTTCACTGATCTGTGACAGTACTAGGCTACTTCTAGCTTGGAGCCCGTGACAACAATCATGCTCATTTCGTAATCAGTTATACATTCCAAGTTCCAGAGTTAAACCCGCCGGGTGCCTTTCACTTCTCCTCGAGAATATGACAGGGTCTAGACATCTACGTAATATTTTGTAATTGTTTTTTCTCCTTGAGAATATGACAAGAACTTTATATATATATATTAAAAATAATATTTTTAAAAAAATCTTGAGGAGTTCAGTATACCACTGAGCCTCATGTAACTCCTTCGTTGAACATTGTTGATTGTACCAAATTAAATTGCTCAAATAAACACGAGTGAGCTACTCTTCCTCGACTAGTCTGAAGATCATTAGCTACTCACAACTCTCTCTTTAATTATAACTTGCGTGCTAGATGACAAGTAGTATTGATTAATTAAAGAACAACTTGGGATATCTCGTCCCAGGATTGGTCGATGACAGTGAAGATGGAATCTCCCGATGCATGCTTGTTTGTATTTGTAAGTAATTGTAGGTTTCCTTTTTTAAAATGTATGCCTCTTTCAATTGGTCCATTTCCAAGGAGTTTGCACACTCCAATACGTAAATGGGACTTTGTAATTCTCCTTTCTTTTAATTTTACACTTCAATATGTTCTCTGTTCTAATTCTTAATCCATATAAACATAATGAAGAGGGTTCATTTCGTATTTAATAACCATCATTGAATTATTAGTTGACTATGTAGATTATGTAAAGTGTGGATTAGTTGTCTACTTATGTACTAGTGGTTGGAATGCTACCAACTAGGAGTATGTCGGGATGTTGATAATTTATTAATCATTCTATTATTTATCCACAAACCAATTTTTTTATTATCAAAAACAAAAATTTTAAATGCAATAAGTACTACGAGTTAATGTCTATACTACAGCTAAGGTCTTTGACCCAAACTTTAACCTAAAGCCACTTAAATTTTCACCCACACTAGGGCTAGGCACAAGGCACGAGCAGAAAGGAAGGTAGGGAGCCTTTTTTGAATTGAAGACCCTCTTAAAACACAGAGATCGTCCCCCTTATATTCAACGGCCCAACCTACACGCCGAAATGAATGGGGTCCACTTTTTTGCTCCAAGTCTTCCCAAATGATCACACCCCTCACGTCAGGTCATGTCCACGCAAATTGGCGTAGAGCCAACCGACGACGGTAGGCCCAACCTGCTCTGTCCCTACGTAGACGAATCACCCGTGTCAATCCAACGGCCATTCACAACACCTTTAGAAACACACGGTGCAGATCGAGGGAATCCAGGAGATTTTGACACCGCCGCCAAGCTGTCCACCGTTGGCCGTTAGGTGGATTCAAACTGATTCTTTTGTTTAGGTCTAAGCCGTAGCATATGATGTCCTTTTTATATGTACATATTTGCAAAAAGACTCCCTGTTAGTTTATATTTAAAGGACGGAAATGACTCACGCGCACCAATCAGGCGGGTGGCACGTGTTCGGGCTGGCGGACGCTCAGGGGCAGCGGTCCCCCCAATATCCTTCTTTAGTAGTGATCTAATTTTACATGCTATTCTTCTTTGTGACATCCTTTTCGCTCTAAATTGAGTAGGGTCCAGTGAAAACAATATAGAAAATATATGATTCTCATTTTTCTATCGTGAATTGGTTCCAAGACTCCCAAAAATTTCAGAGTTCAAGTCAATTGAAAGGTTTTTTTTCTCCGCGCATCAAGGTAATAAAAATTTTCATTTAATTTTTTAAAATTCTAAATTAACCAATACCAACTTCAAAATTTTAAAATTTTATTTCTATTCATTAGGTTAAACATGTAATGGAATATTTAAATTTAATATTTGAGGTTAAATTAATATCAATTTTGATTACCAACATACAAAGAGTTAGGCTTATTTGAAAGACAATTCTGAGCAAAAAGAAAAAATATGATAGTTAAAGCTTTTTAAATTCTAATTTATTAGAGAACAACGGTCCAATTACTGCAGTAAAACTTAACTGAAATCCCATTATACATGTCTCAAATTCAACTCTTAACTCCACATCCGATAACTATGTCGTAAGCAAGTTTAAAAAAAGCTGCATGGGCGGCAACATTGAGGGTCCTGGAATATAATCTAACCATTTTTTCTTAGAGGTGCGTTGAAGTTTATGTCATGAACATAAAAAAGCAGAAAAATATGATATTTCTTTTGTCTAAGTCCTCGTTCCATGTGTGACGCAGCGCAAGAGCCAACTCACTTTCTGCCATAACCATGGTAAATCCCAAAATGATTACACTCAAAAGACCATTGTTTGCAGCCTTAATATGGGAGGTTCAAGCAATAGAGACGAGTTATTAAAAGTCTCTTTACGCCGAATGTTATCGAGTTAGTCTAAAGTTTCGTGTACGGACAAAAAGCATGCATTAGATTACAAGTTCTTCTATCAATTATATTTAATAGATATCCCATTTAGAACTTCTATTATTGTGTATGTATTAAAGTTTTTATTATCAATTAGTGTGGAAATAAAAGAGAACTGGGACCCAATAGGTTGCTAGTATATATAGTCTTGTATTTTAGCGAGGAGAGAATCTCACATTTGCATTAAAAATTGAAGAGCAAGAGGGTCTGGTCTGCTGCTTACAATATATTCGGCTTTGTTTTCGACCTTTTTTACTTATCGGTATTTCCGGAACTACCCCTTCGGAGATGCACAGCCAAAGGACAACCCTTGGGCGGTCCTCGAAAGCCGAGCCAGCGTTGGCGGTGCGGTCAGGCTCGGACCACAATGCGCCACCGTGTTCGCCTGGCACTTGGCTTCACTGGCCCACGTCTGCGGTGCCCGAGGCCACAACGACTGTTTTCCCGTTGCAACTTACACTTACCCCACTATTATTAATTTCTTCTTCCATCAATTACGAGGTCTTGTTTTTCTCAAACCATTTTGTCATTTTAATCGAATTATATACTCTTAACAAATGTGTAATGTTGGAACCTGCCGTTAGACATCAACCTACCATGCACATTTCCGAATATTATATATTGTAAATAACCTTAACACATATATTCTTGTATTTCATATCATATAATATAATTTTTTTAAAGAAAGTCTTAAAGAAACAGGTAAAGGTTGCTTCTTTTTTTCTCATACTCTCACAAAATAAGAAGTTTTGTATATCACTTTTTTTTATATAATATGATTTTAGAAATTAAATGTAAATGACACCCCATATTATTATTATCCCTCAATATTTAAATAATTACATATATTCATAGTATATACATGAAAAAACAAAGCTTTACAATTATAAATTATGCATAAAATTGAACGAAGAATAGATAAATTAAAGTGAGATATCACATTCGGTATCAAATAATCAAAGTAGAATTAAGTTATCATGCAATAACGGCATTATAAAAAAGTCATTTAATTAAAAGAAATAAAATAACAGGTAAAACTTGATCTTAGAAATGAAAGAATGTTCTATTTAATTTCTAACCATCCACAGCAGAAACAATAACTAAAAACTCCAGCTGGCTCCCCCACGGAAGTACCCATTAATACTACAACCCTACCTTCAAACGACACAAACCCTCTCGGTGTAAGAAGAAGCATCCATTTATACTTCACAAAACGACGGCGTGAACTATTTGTGAACAGTGAATGGAGGGCGTTTTGGTAACTTCGACTGATCCACACCCTCCTTTTTTTCGCTCCTCCTTTCTCTCTCTCTAGCTCTAGTCCTCCCAGGCTCTTTGGCCATTCATTAGCTTTCTGTGAGGTCCTTTTACTCTCGGCCAACAAAACCAAAACAACTGTTTCGACTTTCGAGTGTTGCTTCTTTAAACCTGAACGACCTCCGATGGTATATTCCTCTTCTCCGACATGGGCTCCGGTGCTTTGAGTGATTCCGGTGCTTTGACCATCACTCCTTTACCTCTCCGGCAGCTCTCCATGTAACCACCCTTGTTCTTTGTGTTTCAATACTCTTGCTTTTTGAGAAAAAAAAAAGAGATTTCTTTTTTTCTTCCCGTTGAACTCAGTTTCTGTTTCTGTTTGGTTTTGCTCTAACCCTGTTGTGTCTGCTCTGTTCTATCTTTAACACGCTTCTTCTTTCTTCTACTCCTTCCTGTTGATTTTGAGAAGTTTGGTTGCTTCTTCAAAACTTCTAGTCGATGCTTTCGTGCTCTTCTTTGTTGACTATCGATTAAAAATGAAATTTCTTGACCGTATTAGATGTTCGGCGATGTTTTCGAACATTGGTTTTCTATTTTTTAAGTTGTAGAGCTGCTTTATGATTGTGTTCCAATATCTTATACTTGAAAGAGACGACCGGATTCGAAATGGATTTGTAAGCTCTTCTTTATTTCTTCTTTTGTAGAAGTACCGGGAACTGTTGACTGTAGTTGGTTTGCGTTCTGGGATTTTAGCTCTGTATATGATTATAACGATGATAATGGCTTCCATATATATGGGAACTGAAATATGACTACTACTTCAGTGGACGATGGAAATGATTTCTATTAATTCTGGGTGTGTTGAGCATCGCTGTTTTAGATTCTTCGTTCTTTATTTAGGTTGGCGTTAAGTTCTGAAATTGAGTTGGTGCAACAAACAAATGATGTGGGAAAAAATAGTGATACATCTATAAAACTGTATCTTTTTTTCCTTGGAGATTTTCCTCGTTCTCTTAAGTTTCCTTCACCGATGTCGTGTTTCTTTTACTGTTCTTAGACTGCACTGTACTATGATGGCTTTCTTGGATTCCGTTTCTTTTTTCCGTCTAACAATTAAGGAATTCATTTATTAATGATTTCCCTAATTAAATGATCGTGGCTTTCTTTACTGTTCATTGAACGGTGGTAATTGGTAAATGGGGACTTAAGTTTGGTTTTACGTTTTGGCCTTGCAATATTTTTTTCCTTGACTTCCTGCTTCTTCTACCTTATATTTTCCGTGCTTACACTTTCTGGAGTTGGATGTGTTGATGTATAGCATTGAAGAGTTATTTGCTAGCTTGTGAAATTTTAGGAAAATTTAAAATTTATCGTTCTTTGTTATGTTTATTCAGGGGATGGTTCCACAAGGCCAAAGCATTCAGTTGTAATCTATTTCTCTTATGTACATTATTTTCCCTTGCTACATATGGACTCGGCACAACAAATGGAATGCAGAAATCAGCAGAATTTGGTGCATGTGGGATCTGTGGAGGTGATCAAGGAATTGGTTTTCAAGATTTTGTCTTTTCTGATGCAAACTTTAGCAATGCTGTTGGAAGTCCAAAATCCCATGTTAACATTGAGACTATTTGTGCTGATTCTGATTCATTCTGCTTTCCTTCGACGTTGCCTGGTTTTTCATACAGAGAGCACAAGCTTGAAGTTGGAGGTCTAGAAGTTGGTAGGCATCAGTATGATAGTCAAATTTCAGTAAGATCAAATGCTGATAATGGAAAGAACAGTAACAAGAGCTGGTCATCAGATTCTGGTATTTTTGAGCTGCTGAATGGCAATACTGTTTCTTGTTTTCTGAATGTCAGAGGAGGTACTGATAAATTATCATCCGTGCAAACTGACCCCGTGGATCAATATGATCCTTCTTGTAGACACCCTTTACGAAGCCAGAGGGGGAATGTTAGGTTGAATGGAAACTCTGAGATGATGCAATCTAGTTCTTTTGGTACTTCTCCTTCACCCCATGTGGAAATAGAACCCCCTGTGCTTGACTGGGGAGAGAAGGATTTATACTTACCCTCTGTAGCCCTTTTAACTGTGAGAAATACATGTAATGACAGCATTTTACATATCTATGAACCGTTTCTTACCAATTTACAGTTTTATCCCTGTAATTTTAGTGAAATTTTGCTAGGACCTGGTGAATTAGCTTCAATTTGTTTGGTATACTTACCAAGATGGATGGGTTTGTCCGCAGCTCACTTGATCTTGCAGACAAGTGCTGGTGGCTTTCTGGTGCAGATTAAGGGTTATGGTATCGAGTCCCCTTACAAAATTAGCCCCATAATGACCTCTGGTGTTCCTGCAGATAGACAGTCAAGTAGGAATTTGTCCTTGTTTAATCCCTTTGATGAAACCCTTTATGTGAAGGAAGTGAGTGCGTGGATATCTTTTTCTGTAGGGAATGTTTCCCACCACATTGAAGCTATCTGTAGAAGAGAAACTATCGAGAATTCAAATCAGCTTACTGTATTGACTGCTAATGATTGGTTAGTTGTGAAGAATGGCCACGTTGATTCGCCGCTAATGGGTATCAGGCCTCTTGAGAATTGGGAGATTGGACCTAAAACCAGTAAAACTATTTTAGAGATTGAGTTCTCATTTGTCACTGAAGGAAGAATTGCAGGTGCTTTTTGTATGGAATTGCGGAGGTCTTCTCAAGAAAAGTCTGATAAGTTAATGATTCCTCTGGAGGTTGATCTTGACAGAAAAGTTGTTTCTGATGGAACAACAGGCTCTCTTTCAAGTTCTCTTGAGGTGTTAGTACCATGCAATGCCAACCGGACAGCTTTTGTGGTCATCTCTTTGAGAAACCAGGGACCTCATGTATTGAAGGTAATGCAAATTAGTGAAGTTGCGGCAAAGAAGGTTTTCCAGATAAAGTATGTTAAAGGCTTGCTTCTTTTCCCTGCCAGTGTAACAAAAGTTGCCACATTGACATGCAGTCAAGTGCTTTCAAAGTTACGTGATTCCCCAACCAAATTGTCAAGTCTTAGCAAAAAGTGCAAATTGGTTGTTCTGACAAATGACTCTAGCAGTTCTCAGATTGAAATCACTTGTCGGGATGTATTGGATGTTTGTCTGGGAGCTCAAAAGGATTCCACTGTTGGATACAATCATAGTCCTGAAAGTTATGCAATTTGCAATAGGGATCCAGGATCCTTGGATAGTAGCATGCAGATTTCTTCACAAAACAAGGTAAATTGATTCTGATAGACATTTCTTGTTTTTGATATTCTTGATGCATATTTGTGAGGATTAAAATTTTTATCAGAGAGATATTCCAGAGTTATATATTCTTTCTCATCATATGGATGGTAATATTTCTAATTCTGTAAAAATACATCAGAAGAATGTCGGACATCCTTGGTTTATATTTTAAATGCTTGTTTTCTGGGAGGGTAGCAAGCAATATATGGTGTGACTTTATTCCAATTAGTTTAAAGACAAAGTTACAAAGTCGAGGGGAACTGCTTGTTACTATACGGAGAAAAAGTACTTAATTTTTTTCCTTCTAGAGTTCAACAGCTCTTGAATCAGGTTTACATGATCACTAACATCTTTAGCTGGGGGGTATCAATATTTTATTAGTTAGACTCGAGTCAATAGAGGAAGGAAAAATCTTCAGGATCATGTGTTTAGTAGAGTTTTTGAACTGATTCACCAGTCTGCTACTGTGTCCTGTTAGAATCTTGAGTTGTCTACGGCTGTTGTAAAGATTTGGTTTGGTTTTGTAATCTTCTGTTGGAAAACGCCATCCTTGCAAATTCTTTTCCCTACCTTCTTGCCAAGTCCTAGAACATTGCACCTGTGGGAGGTTTTGGGCTTGCGAGTGGGAGTGGGTTGAGTTGTGGAAAGGATAAAAGATTATCATCTTTGGTTTTTATATCTTTGTACTATATGGCATTGCACAATGGCATCTGAATCTGTGTTTGTTAGCCTATGTGACTATGTACTCTAGCATGTAAAGAAGCTAGTACGTCCCAAATGGCTCTGAAGGTGTCCTTCCTAATTATTTGCAACTAAGGTCTCTCAGTATAGAATGCCCATATTTACATGTTCCATTTGATATTCATTGTGCATTGTGCTAAGGTTCCTTCCTGAATTAATGTTGAAGGCATTGGAGATGGAAAAAGTGGACGAGTATGTATTGGGAAATTGGAAATCTCAATGTACTACATATGGCATGTCTGTACTCGATGATCAGGAGTTGTTGTTCTCAATGGTTGAAATTGGAAGTCGTGCCCCTAAGTGGATCATCGTGAAAAATCCTAGTCAAAAGCCAGTTGTAATGCAACTCATTCTTCATTCTGGAGAAATTATAGAGGATTGTAGGACAGATGAAATTTTGCGTCCCTCTTTTTCAAATAGTTTGCTTCATACCGAGCTTAATGCATCAACTAGGTATGGATTCTTGATGGAAGAAAGTTCACTTACAGAAGCTATAGTCCATCCTTATGGTAAAGCAGCATTGGGGCCTATATTCTTTCACCCTTCAAGTCGGTGTGGATGGAGAAGCTCAGCTTTGATAAGAAACAATCTGTCTGGTGTGGAATGGCTACCGCTCCAGGGATTTGGGGGGTCTGTTTCTCTACTCTTGCTTGAGGGATCTGTGCCTGTTCAAGAAATAGGATTTAGTCTAAATTTCACAATTCTAGATACTTTCTCTCCTCTGGGTGTGGTATTTCTCATGAAAGAGGTCTCTTATGCTTGTTCTCAGCCATTGTCAAAAGAGCTGCATGTCAAGAATATAGGAGATTTACCGGTTGTGGTGAAAAGAATTGAGATTTCGGGAACCCAATGTAGCTCGGATGGCTTCTGTATTCATCCTTGCAAAGGGTTCTCTCTTGAGCCAGGAGAGTCGAGAAAGCTTCTTATTTCATACAATGCTGATTTTTCTGCATCCACGGTACAAAGAGATCTTGTATTGTTCTTGAGCAGAGGAATTCTCATAATACGGATGAAGGCAAGTATTCCCTTTCACATATTTAATCTTTGTAGGAAGTCAGTGTTCTGGATATGGCTGAAGAAATTATGTGCAGCATTTGTCCTTCCTGCTTCCTTTATCTTTCTGATATGCTACTGCATACTTTTTCAATTGGTTGCACTTGGCTCAGAGAGCTACTCCTATAAGAATAGCAAATGTTCTGGTAATACCATAAGAAGTGCAGGAAAGTCTTCTCGTATGCAACGAAACCCAAAAAACAAACCCCCTCCTTCTACTGAGGTTGACAACTTCTTAAGGTCAGGTGGTGAAGATATATCCTTGAAACAGGCGGCTATGTATCTTAGAGATCAAGATGGACTGGCAGAGCAGGGAATGATCATTCAAACACCAGAACTAGGAAATCATAAAAAAATTGACAATTTGATGTGCAATGACAAGGATGAGGCAATACTGGCACTGCCATCAAAATCTATGAGTGAGAATTCAGGCTCAGTTGAAGCTTCTCAATCCTGTGAACTTACTGTTAGGACAGGAAGAGAGAGAGGCAGAAGGCGACGGAAGAGGAAGGGTGTTAATGCAGTTTTAACAGGACTCGTGGAAGTCTCAAGCAGTCAAAGTGGAAATTCTACACCTTCATCGCCCTTGTCACCTGCAATTTCTCTGGCCCCTAATGCTACATTGTTAGCATCTCCTAGTTCGGACGCAATTGAGGCCACAAGTCCTTTCAGTCAAGTGGTTAACCAGCATTGCAGGAAGGTTCAAGTTTCTGAACCTGCTTCTAGGGATGTCTCTTTCAAGTACTGCAATAACAGCTGCTTTTCTTCTGCCATGGAACAAACTTTGGTGCCAAGGAAAAGTTTAAGCAAACATGTTCTGTTACCTTCTGCAACATTTCCTAGTGCTGGTAGGTCTGCTTCCAGTATGCTTCCTTCAACACTAGGTGCTTGTTCCACAATTGCTCCTCGTGCTCGAGCTCCAGGACCTAAAGTTTACAGTCAAGGAACTGATAATTTGGAAAGGAAAGCAGGGGACAAATATACATATGATATCTGGGGTCACCATCTTTCTGGCCTCCATTTAACAGACAATCTGAAAGATGTGCCAACAATGAAAACCGTAACAGTAAACAGTTCCAATAGCTTCTTTGTAAACGATCCACAAGCTCTTGTAGCAAAATCTAAGCCAAAGTATGTCAGCTGCTTTCAACCAGAGGGTTAATGTTAATTTTATTAAATAATCACCTGGTGTTCTTGAGGTTCTACTCATCGCTTTGCTCTTTTGACATGGACCACCTTGGTAACTAATATAAGAACAAAAGATGATAATAACCCTAAAACTCTTTGGTATCAAGATTCAAGAGCATTCTGCCGTTTCTATTCCATTCCAACAGTAGTATCTTGGTAAATGGTTTATATTCTGAAAAACAGAATGCTGCAGAAGGCAAAAACAATGAAACATCTATGGATTGGATGGTATGTTAAAAAGCCTTTGCAGAGACGGCGGATTGATGGGATCAAATTTGTTTCCTATAAATAATTATTAAGTGATTGGGATTCCGATATTTAACTATGCAAAACAGAAATGAATATATTGGTGTCTAACCGAAGAAAAAAGTATAACCACCAAAATCTGATGGGAACATTACATGATAGAGGACTGTCTAAATGTAACTCGTCCATTTTGTTTACGTGCATATCGATTCCTTGGTCCTGTTTTAGCTTCCCCGTATTGAAATGATTATAATCTAAATCTATATATCTATGTTAAAGTGAAAAAGCGTTATTTCTTTCTCACAGCATTATTTTTTTTTGAAAATGAAAAGTTTCAACTAAACAAAATGTAACTTACAGCAGAAACTATGGTATAATTAGAACCCCTGCACAGTGAATACCTCACAGAAAGCAATAACCTCGTTCCCTCCTGAAGCAGGTGTGGAGGCTACCTTCTGTTAAATATGCGAAACATGACTTGCCCTCCATCCTTGGTACTATCTCGCTTCCGGAGTACTCAAATCAATTGATATATGGCGGCTTCATCATCATCTCTTCTTGCTCCTGGCGGTTGATACACGATACTGGTCAGCTACTATTGGTTGTATATTTGGCCCAATTTGAATTGCATGCACAAATTTTATTTCCATCCTCTTCTATGAAATTCATCTATTTAATTGCTGAAGTTGCATGTTATGGGATCTGCGGAATTCTCCATTACAGCACTTTTCTCTGATGAATAGCCGTTTCCTTATATAATTGATTGTCATATCAGTTCATCTATCTGCTGCATAGGATTCCTTTGTGAAGAATCTTCTATTCCTTTCCCCCATATGTTATAAATTTTGCTACTAACACCGTTCAGCTCCCTTTTTTTTTTTCTTTTTTCTGCTACATCATTGTATGAGATCAATGTTACGGAAACTTAGGTAAATTTCCAATAATAACAACAAATTCACCTTTAGTACTATTTCCTTGATAAATAAAGTGTGAACAATTATACTGAAAAATTACAAAAGGTAAATTCTTGGGAAAGACCGGAGAGGTCACAAACGGGCACTTAAAATCCTATATCCTAGACAGAATTTTCCTAGACATATAATTTAGTACACAATAATTTACTATAACTATACCCGACAATAACAATTAAATAAACAAATAAAGAAACACTAGAATTTAACAAGGTTCAGCCAATTATGTTTACTTCTTCAAGCACTACTAAATTGATATTTTACTAATTTTGAAGCAAAAGATTACAAATGGAAAGAAACTAGGATAATTATCAAGATGAAAAACCCTCCTTTTAAAAATTAAGGAGACTCTCCTGTCTTCACAATTTTCCAATATGGGATATCAAAATATGTCATAAGTCAACAATTATCCACTTTGACATATTTCCCAATCTTTTCTCTCAAAATCCCCTCGCAAATGAAGATATCTTTAGTAGTGTCTCCAATTGCTATTAGATTCTCAAAATGTTAATCAAGTTCATACGTAGTTTGAAGTTAACTGCAGTCACTACTTTTGTCATCATGTCTACAAGATTTTCAGAGGTTAGGATTTTCTTGAGTATTATTCCACCGTCTTCCAAAATCTCTCGTACAAAATGAAAGCGAACGTCGAAGTGTTTTGTCCTTGCATGATAAACTTGGTTCTTTGTTAAATTAATAGCACTCTGACTATCATAATATACTTTGACATGCTTTTGTCCAATTTCCAATTCATCAAGCAATCCTTGAAGTCAAATTGCTTCCTTCACAACCTCTGTAGTTGTCATATACTCTACCTTCGTAGTCGACAAAGCAACTGTTAACTGTAAGGTAGACCTCCAATTAACTGGTACTTTTGCAAGAATAAACATATGACCAGTAGTTGATCGACGCTTATCTAGATCACCAACATAGTCGGAATCACAATATCCAATTAAACAATGATCATCTTTCTTATCCCGCTCAAACATTAATCCAATATCTATAGTATTCAGAATGTACCATTCATTTCACAGCTTGCTAATTTTCCTTTCCAGGATCATGCATATACCTACTCACAATCCTAATTGTATGTGAAATGTCGAGCCTTGTACATATCATAGCATACATTAAGCTACCAACAACATTTGCATAGGGTAATTTTGACATGTATTCTCGTTCTACATCATTCTTTGGAGACAAAGATACACTGAGCTTAAAATGAGGAACGAGCGAAGTACTGACAAGCTTTGACTTTTCATTCATGCCAAAATGTTTTAATACCTTTCTCAGATATTGTTTCTAAGTCAAACAAAGCCTCCCAAATTCCTTATTGTTGCTTATCTCCATGTCGAAAATTTTCTTGGCTTCACCCAGATCCTTCATTCCAAACTCATGATTCAACTGAATCTTCAATCTCTTAATTTCTCTTTGATTCTTTGAAGCTATCAGCATATCATCAATATACAGGAGAAGATAGATGTAGTATCCATTTTGTAGCTTACAAAAATATGTACACTTATTGAATTTGCATTTTGTGTACTTTTGTCCCATTATAAACTTGTCAAATCGCTTGTACCACTGTCTCGGGGATTACTTCAATCCGTACAACAATTGTTCAAGCTTGCACACCATATTCTCTTTTTCAGCAACTTAAAAACCTTCGGGCTAAGTCATATAGATCTCCTTCTCTAAGTCTCCATGTAAATACCAAATTTTTGCATCCAATTGAACTAGTTCTATATTAAACTGTGCTACCAAAGCCAACAAAATTCGAATGGAGGAATGTTTTACAACTGGAGAAAAAACTTCACTATAATCAATTCCCTCTATCTGAGCATAGAGTTTTGCCACCGACCTTGCTTTGTAATGAACATTATTTTTGACAGGAAATCCATCTTTCTTTGTATATACCCATTTGCATTTAATTACCTTCTTTCCCTTTAGGAGATCGGTTAGCTTCCACGTCTGATTTTTATAAAAAGAATGTATTTCTTCATTCATGGCTATCCTCCACTTATCTTCTTCTGAACTTCGACCTGCTTCTTTATAAATCGTAGGAATGTCATCAATTTTAATTGGAGATGCATAGGCCACCATATTGCATAATGAAAAGGTACTTAAATGTTCCTTTTTGACTTTCTCAATGTAATTGGTAACTGTTTTTATGGAGGTTCTTGGATTGAAACCTCTTCTTCATCTAGCTCCTCTCTTACCCTAGAAGTTTTTGCATTTGTTTCATCATTTGTTGGGTTAACAATTCTTCCTTCAAACTCCACTTCTTTTAGAATATCATCTGTCTGCTCAATATTTTCAGTTGTCACTATTCTTAACATGGTAGATTCGTTAAAGGTAACATTCCTGTTGAAGATTATTTTCTTTGACTTTAGGCACCAAAGACGATATTCTTTCACACTAGAGGTGATCCCCATGAAATTGCTTTCTTTGCACGTGGATCTAACTTTGACTCTTTAGCATGATAGTATGTAGTGGAACTAAACACATGTACGGAATCATAATCTGTAGCAGGTTTTCCAAACCATTTTCTCAAAGATGTTTTACCACCAATAGCAATTGATGGAAGACGATTGATGAGATGGTAAGCATATGTAATAGCCTTAGCCCAAAATTTTCTACCCAACCCAGCATTAGACAGAATACACCGAATTTTTTTCCAGCAATGTCCAGTTCATATGTTCTGTCACCTTATTTTATTGTGGTGTATCCCTGACTATGAATTATCTAATAATACCTTCATCTTCGCAGATTTTAAAAATGGATCACTCTTGTACTCCCCACCATTATCTATATGGAGACGCTTGATCCTTCTGCCTGTTTGAGTTTCTACCATCTTATTCCATTTGAGGAAAACTCCCAACACTTTACCCTTAATCTTCATAGTATGCACCTATACTTTTCAGGAAAAATCATCAATAAAGGTCACATAATAGTGCTTTCCTACCAAAGAAGTTGTTTGGGAGGCTCCACACACATCAGGGTGAACATAATCCAAAATACCCTTCGTATCATAGATTACAGTGCTGAATTTCACTTTTATCTACTTCCCCTTGACATAATGCTCACAGAAGTCTAATTTGCAAGTCTGAACTCCTTTCAACAATCCTTAATTTACTAACATCTTTAAGGATTTTTCAACTGCATGTCTCAAGCACATATGCCACAACCTGACTGCTTCTAGCTCTTATCATTTGAAGCTATTGTTGTTGTTCCAATAACTGCATTACCTTGGTAATGATACAAGTTATTGTTTCTTCGAATGCCTTTCATTACCATAAATGCACCAGAGATGACGTTCATTACTCCATTTGCTACATTTATTATAGCGCCCCTTACCGCGGGGTACCCACCGGGACGCCCGGAGGTCATTCCGGCACATATCCTACGATGAGGGCACGCTACGATCGATCACTACATTCCTTCATATGGCATGGTAACATAATTCACTTAAAGCATCATAAGAAGATCACCATT
>JANIPM010000233.1:10218232-10244944 GCA_027478405.1 Erythroxylum cassinoides
AATGGTGTATAATGCGCCTTATTTGGAGTTAGGAGTAAAAAGTTATGGGGGTTAGACCTAGTTTAGTTACTGTTCATTTGACAAATTTGGGTAGAACATTTGGAAGAGTTTTTCACCCCTTTAGAGCTTGTTTTGGTTTTTACATCCTTCATAGAAAATGTAGATCATCTTTCTATCTTTCCAATGATGTATAATATGCAATTTTTGGAGTTAGGAGCAAAAAGTTATAAGGTTAGAAAGATTGTAGGTACTGTTCATTTGGTCAATTACATTGTTCCATTGGTTTTTATACAGGCAGTAACTTTGAAGTAACTTTTGACCTCTTTAGAGACAGATTTGATTTTTGAGTTTTTCATGTAAGTTTTAGAGCTTCCTCTGAGATTTCTATAGATACCAAATTTGTCAAATTTGGAGTTCAGAATCAATAGTTATGAATTTTGAAAAAATTCTATTCTATGATGTCGTTTATGCTTGCTTCACATTTTGCTTCTTCCTTCCAAATTTGACCCTTTTGCGACGTTTTGCTTATATATTTTCCGTTCGACATCCTATTAACTTGGTTTTTGAAGCGTTGGATTCCTAAGACAATTATCTACATTCTCAGGAGAAATTTTTATTTTTATGAGATTAAATTAAGGATGATTAATTAAATCAAAGTGAGTTAGATGATTTACTGCACATGGTTCAGTCTTTTGCGAATTTCGGGATCTGTGGAGATCCAACTGAAGTGATTCTTCAGGAAAAATAAAATTGAGACATGGGGCTACAATTTATATGAAGAAATGAAATTTCAATTTAGCCCCTAAAAGTTTCAATTTCTGAATTGAATTTTGGATTAGTGTGCAGTCTTGGATTAGGAACATCTGAAAGTATTTTGACCATAACTTTTTCTCTAGTAATCCAAATTAGGTAATTCCTGATTTGGATTAAACTATAGAAATAGGGCTAAAATTGTTATGAAGAAATCGAGTTTTAATTTTGTCCTTAAGAATGTCAATTTTTGGATGGAATTAATGTGCTGGAAAATGTGTTCTCATAAGACAAGTTTGAAATTTTTTGAGAATAACTTTTGATGTAGTGCTCCAAATTGGATGGTTTTTGTGGCATTATGAAATTAAGATAATGAGGAATGATTCTCTAGAAGAAATTTTTGGCAAATTCCTTCAAATTGATTATTAGAAAACTGTCCTAAAGTAAGCATGAATTAAAATCAAGTTCAAGGGCATTTGTGGAACATCACTTAAGGATTTAAGACTTTAGGCTTAAGTGGAAGGGCAATTTGGTCATTTAGCCCTCATTTAATGACATGGCACTACAAAAGACTTGGCTGTCATTTTTTTAGAAGCAACTCACGACCTTAAGAGGAAAAGAAGAGAAATAAGAATGAGAGAAGAGAGGAACTTTCGGCCATGAAGAAGAAGAAGGAGAAAGGTAGAGTTTTCGAATTTTTCTTTGGTTTCTAGAGGATTTTGAAGTAGTTTCAAGAGGAAAAATAGGGAAGAGGATGAAAGCTTTCCATGGGGCTTTGAAAATTCAAAATTTGGAGGAGAAAAGAGGTAAGAGAAAAGTTTTAAGCTTTGAGTTTTTCTTAAATTTTTGGTTTAGAATTATGGAAAATGATATGGGTTTGTGGATTATGAACTCAATTTTGGTGAATGCTTAGTTTAATTGGGTCAATTTTGAATAATTGTGAATTAGGGTTTATGCCCAATTTTGTGATTTGGGGATTTTATGAATTATTGGTTTAGAATCATGGAAAATAGCATGGGTTTGTGTTTTATGAAGTCAATTTTGAGTAATTATGTTTGTATGATGTTGAAATTGGGTGAAATTGGTGTAGGGAATTTTCAATTGGAAGAATAAATGAAGAAATGGTCAAATTGAAGCTAGGGACAAGTTTCTAGCATCGATTCGAGGTGGGTAACATGTTTATTTTTCGAATTATAAGTTAATTATGATTTTTCAAAAATTCAAGAAGTGAAATTTCAAATTATTGCTTATGTTTTCGAAAAATAAAGAAAGAGGGTATTGATTTGAATTGTTTCCGAATGTTTTGGAAAATAATTACAAGTTTTTGATAAATTAAGGAAATTCTTGAAATTATGAAAATTGTTATAAAAGTTAGAATTTTTGGTTATAATGATTTTTGCATAATTTGTTAAATTTCTGAAATTCTTTATGCTTAAAGAATTTGATCAATTATGAAATTGATAATTTTGTTATATCTATTTCTTTAAGAACGATTTTGATGAATTTTCAAAAGTGTTGCATTCTTTGTTTATGAATGGGTGTGATTATGTGATTGATTGATGAATTAAATTGCAATTGAATTGCTATATGAATTTATGTTGGATATGTGATTGTGAATGTGTCAAGTTTCGATATGATATGAAACATTTGAAAAACAAGATTTCGAAATGTACCTTCGGGCAATCTGAATTTTCGTTTTCGATTATGCGTTATGTGGGATTGGTCAGGTCCCAACAATAAGAGTCATAAGAGTATATTAGGAAGCTAATTTGATCTTTAAGATCTTATACAATATGTGTGGAGATCTTTTGACTTACATTAATCATTTGATATGGCCAACTTTATATATATGATAGAAGTCATGAATTATATTATTAACTCATTTTTTAAAGTGGACATCCCATAATTATAAAATATCATATAAATGTTAATTCGAAAATATACTTAATATTTAGTATGAGTTTCCTAGTCTACTCTAAAAATTTTCTTAAGACTTATATATGGAAATTTAAGACATTTGTTGACCATTGAACCATTCTAAACTAATTTTCATTTGCTTTTATTATTCAAGGTAACATTTATAATTTAAGATTCTTGCTCCTTATCACTAAGATAATAAAATTTAAACTTATCTCACACCATTATTTTGAATACCGGAGGTGATTGCTTATGTTAGGGTCAATATCTTATCTGATTGATATACTCTTTGATTTATTCAAATTTTTACACAAAGAAAACATGCTTTAGAATCAAGTGTTACATAACACTTATCACAATAAAAGATTTTCAATTTGTACAATGCAATGGGTTATGACAATACAATGAATGAATATATATTTAAAAATATTTATCAATAATATATCAATACCTAGTAATTTTAGTGAATTCACATGCCCAATATATTCATCTCTTAATTGACTTTGTTGTTAGGTTTGCCACCGTATCGTATATAAATATGTAATTTATGTTCATTTTACTTCAAGTAACTATAAGTGATTAATTTGCTTGACTATCAAGTTTAGTAACTCCTAAATGAACTAAAAGATGTCTAAGCCAAAAAATTTCTTATATTGTAGCTGAAATTATTATAAAGTCAACTTCCATTTTGGATAAAGCCAACATATAACAATTTTTAAAATTTTCATAATCTTACATCATTGTTGAGTAAAAAAATGAATTCAAAGGTAATGTAAAAAATTAAATTCAAAGTTATAGATTATCTCTCATATAAATCGAGAATATATTTTACATTTTATAACCTTGTATACATAGGTCATTATTATTGGTCCTTAAATAGTGTATGAGGGGGGTGAATAGAGTATTCATTTTTTGCCTATTTGTAAATTAATGAATGAATTGTCTATTCCAAAAAATGATTGTGACATATTTACAAATGATAATCACAAAGTAATCACAATAATAAATTAAAAATAGTAAAGAAGGATAAATCCAATTTGCAGCCAGACATCCCTTAACCTCCATCTACTTCCCAAGCTCCATTTGAAAATTCACCATCTTCTTACTTCAATTGGTAAAGAGTAACCCTCAATATAACTTCTTTACCCTGAGTGAAAAGTTGTCTTACTTTGTCATATATTAGGAATAATCTTTTATAATTATTGTTTAAGGAAAAGAATAACCCTCGTTAAGTATATCTCAAACAAATTTTCCAATTACAAAAATATACAATTTAAAAACTCTTTCTCTTGCTTACATTAATGAACAATAGCTTAATATATATTTTGTAATGTACAAATGTACTCTCTAGCCTCTTAAGGCTTAGCAACTCTCTAGGATGCCTAACTAACTTCTTACAATTTATATGTGAGCTATTTATACTTAAAATAACCTTTAAAATCATTACAATCAAAAATTAGTTATTATAATAGTTAGTACTAATGATATTGATTGATAAATAATACTTATGGTATTGATTGGTAAATCTAACATATAGGTCTACTAATATATTGACTAATATGATATACAAACACACAATATATAAATTTTCACTTCTTATAATACATTGGTCAATCATACTTAGACATTAGTCTACCAATGTGTCCAGAAACAACACACTAATCGACCAAAGTATCTGAAAACATATTTCTTACAAATTTTAAGCCCCTTTAAATATTAGATCATGTTATTTTGATGAAAACTTGAACCAAAATTATTTCAAAAGTTCCCAATTTTTATTTTAAAGATCAAGAGGTTTTCTTTAAGGATCAAAATAAAATTCATCTTGATTGTGAAAGGAATTATACATAATATTCTATATTCAAATGATCATACAATGATTGAGTTCTTAATTCTTTGAAATGACAAAGATAAGGTTACAAACAGGATTATAATAATTTGAATAAGTCTTGATATAATTGATTACTCCTTATTCTTGGTTCTTCATTTGAATTAGATATATACTCTGCTTATTTTCTCCAACCATTGTTTGTTTAATTTATTCAATTGGCTCCTTTACTTACTTTGGCCTTTTATTAAAGTTCCTCATTCATAAATTGTTTGATTCCATTATAATAGAGCTACTAATATCACCAAAGGCAAATTCCCTAATAGCAATAAACTTTGTTACAATAAAAAATATGTTTTTAGGACCTTAGTTGGTCAAAAATTACCTTGATAACGCAATGCATAATCAACAATACCTTTTAAATACTCAATATTCTCTTTATTACTTTCTAATATGTTTGAATTATTTGACTAATATCCACTCGTTATTCCATTAATGTAGCAAAATATTTGGTCTTGTACATATTATTAAAAATATAAGACTTCTAGCTAAACTAGAATATGAAACTTTCTTTGTTTGTGGCCTTTTTGTGATGTAATTAGAAATTTTTTTATTAAGATCTTCACCTTTAGCAATAGGATTAATAATTAACTTTCAATGTTGTACACATAATCTTTTAATAATTTTTTGAATATACGTTGCTTGTGAGAGAGACAATGATTTCCTTGGATGATTTCTTAAATATTTACTCCAAGAATATATACAACTTCTGCTACGTTTTTCATTTCAAATTTAGATAACAACCAATTTTTAATTTGCTTAGCAAACTCACAGTCGTTACGAACAACCAAATATCATGAACATATAGAGATAAAATTATAAATTTATCCTTGGATCTTTTAATGCACATTGGTCTTCATCAATCATGTGAAAATCATATGACATAATTACATTATGAAAACAAATGTACCAATATCTTAAGGAGTACTTTAGGCTATAAAATGGTTTTTATAATTGATATTATGTTTTTAACTATCTTAACAAAACCTATGTATTGTTATATATATATATATATATATATATATAGCTAAGATTAATAAAAAAGAAACAAACTGTGCTATAGTAAAAATGTCTCTTCATAATCAATTCTCTCGTGTTATATATATTCTTTAGCCACAAAGTATGCGCTTAAAACTGTTATTAGCCTTTCGCTTTATTTTTAGAACTCATTTGCTCCTAATAGCTTTCTATCACTGAATCAGGATCATTACTAAATTGTTACTCCACTAGTGCTATATTAGCTTCAAATCTTAGGGGCAATCTGCTCACAAATTTATCAACTAATCTCTCAGAATTAGTATTTTCACCAAACTCCTCCAACTGTTGTACTAAACTCGTAAATCTAGATTTTGCTGCAGTTACATTTTCTTCATCCCTCATTGAAAAATTCTCAAAACTTCTCATTACTGCTTGTTTCTTCAATCTCAGTGACTGAGCTGAGCCTACATGCTCTAACTTTAGTGTATCTCACATCACCTTTGTACTCTTACACCCAGCATGTCTCAATAGTGTAGTTTCACTAACCACAGATCTCATAAAAATGAGGGCCTTGAAATCTTTTGTCTCTGTCCTGACTTAATCTTGTCACATATTGTTCTGTTAAATCAGTTGTTCCCTCATTTTCAGCTACTCCTTCATTTCCTACACCCCAACATTCACAGATCTTAAGACAGTCTTCTACTCTAAGAACCCAAGCTTTATCGTTTTCACCGATTAAAACTGGTATAATCACCTGAATACTTTGCAAGTTCATCACATGAATGCTCGTACTTGCCATGGCTTTGATTTAATCCAGGTTGGTTGAACCTTGCAGCTCTGATACTACTCTCGTAGGTTGACAATCACCTCCTTCACTCAAACCACAAGTTCACAAGTTTTGTTGGTCGAAGCTTTACTGCAGCTACTGTACTGGTTGCTTCTACTCCAAGAAAGTAGAAGAGTTGAAAAAAACAACGTCCAGATTTTGTTGTTTTCGAATTGTTATCTCTGAAAATTGTAAAGACTACTTTAATCTCTCAAGTGTTTAAGTGTATAGTAAATGATTTTGGCTCTTTTGGTTGTAAACTTCAGTTCTCACTCGAATATTTTCTCAGAACCAATGTCTGTGTTTTTCTACTCAGTGTAACACAATCAACAACTCAACTTCCAAAACATCAACTTCGTAAAAACAAGATGAAATCAAGTTTTCCATTCACAGAATAAAGAGAAGAACTTCTTTTGTATATATCTCTCTGTCTAATACAAGAAGAAGAAGAAGAGCTTTATATATCAGCTCTTACAAATTTAAAATGTCTTAAATCAACGGTTGGAAATGAAAAGTGCCTATGATCTGAGAAACAAGATTGTGACACGTTTCTTGCTCTCATTTGATCAACTAAAACAAGGAAACACACATAACAGAAACTAACATATAATAACAACTACTGGTTTTTGGAAGCTGCAGAAAAATGATGTTCTGATAATGCAGGAACCACAAGTGTATACAAGTGGTGCGGATTAGACATACTTTGATGATCATGTTCTAATTCTTCCGTTTCACCAACTTTGGTAAAGTTTCTTCACAGCTTCATTAAAACTTTTGATTCTGCTTCAAGTTTTGAAATAAAAGTTCAAAATTTTGCTCTTTCTTTCCACTGCAACTTACTTCATCCTTTTCTTCATTCGTCCTACCTTGATCTTAAATCATCCGAATTTCATTTCTTGAATGCATGGACTTCTTAATTTTTCCCAAGATCATTTAACTCTAGTTTCTTTAGATATCTAGCAACCTTCAACTTTATCTTCAGCCTTCCTTTCCTCTTCACCTTAACTGACATAGCTAGGTCCTCCACAAGGTTTAATACAGCAGGTTGCACAAAACAACATACTTCAACAAGTGAACCTATACAGCTGTAGAAGTGGTTGAAATTGGTACAGCGTCTGCTAATAATTCCAACAGTAATACATCCTTCTGATGGATGTACTCATATGGGAATAGTTATTGTAAATGAGTGAAACATGAAAAATCAGCTTCGTGAAGTCTTATGATAAGTTCGCCGGAACTAGTGAAATTCTGAAGATTTGGAGCAAATGGAAATATTCGTTTTTACGTGTGACAACACACACCAATCCCAAGGGTCTGCAGTCTAGCTAGCTATCACGATTTCTCCGGGAATTATGTCTATTACAAGAAAATTAAGCTTTGTTATGGGAATCCTTTTGAAAGTTTACGAATTGTCTTCCATATAATTACAGAATGCTATGTGTTATGCTCTTTGTTGTGCTTACTATATCGCTGAAACTATATGATAATGTTCCGATAGTTCCAATATTCCCAAAAACCTGACTGACACTGCAATACTTGTGTTAATATATAACATTGCCTGTCCACTTCCAGAAACAGATCTCGCATGCACGATCAATTAAGTACACTATTTGGGGTCCATTTTTGTCGCTAGAATTCTCAGAAACTTGGAACTAATGTTAAATGTTTCTGCAATAGACAGCTCAGTTGCACGCTCATTACTGCAAGATAATATAAAAGCAGAGAGTATCTGGATAGCGATAAGCCAGACCTATAAGGTTATAACTCTCTGTGAAACAATGACGTATAGGTGAAGGACAAGAGTAGGCCGTGTAAATGTTTACCAAGAGCCGGCAAATAGGCAAAGATAAATGCAATAGGATTGCATTCAATCAATCAACCTACTTGGGGACCAAAATTTTGTCTTGCATGTGCTGGCCTGGAAAAAAATAAACTGGAAAGTGACGTCACTTGTTAACTACAGAATCTGATCTTCCAGTCATCATCATTCATCATTATGATTTGGCTCTGGTCACATATTGTTTCCTGCTAATTGTTGATTCTAATACCATATTTCTCTTCTCCTAGTTTTAGCCGATGAAGATGTTGGGAATACATTGCTTGTAGTTGCTTGTACAATTTCTATGCAGAATGGCGGGTGTTAGCCATGATTTTCAAAGCCATTCTGTCACTTATTTCTCTCTCAAGTTGGAGTTTTGACAGACGAGGTGATTCATTAGAAGTGGTCCAGTTTTTACTGTCCCATTTTGGACCACAACTATCCAGCAAATGAAGATTGTGACTGCTCTACTGTAGGGTTGTCTTCTTGGGTAACTTTCATATCCTAACTAGGTATATGTGACGAAATGGAGATAGCTACTTTCTTGTACAAAGGTACTTAAAAATTGTTGGCCACTGTTGTACAACCGGTTGATCAATTACGTTTCCCTCTTGGGTTGGTATCGCATCAATGATAATGGGCATAATTTAAGTGCTCAGTTGACCTTATCCTGAAATGAAGAGAATAGGGTTACTGTAGCTTTAGTAGTAACCCTATGTGCACTCAAGTATATTATTATTATTTAGAGGTTATAAGTAATTATTGTTATTAAATAAAAAATTGTTTTTATTATTTATGATAATAATAGTTATCAAATTTCTTTTCTTATATGTGTATATATGTAATAATTTTTTATTTCTTATTAAATAAAAAATATCATGCAATAATTTTCTGAATTAAAGACCTGACATTAATTATATCCTTTCTACAGGACACTGGCCGCATCACAACATTCCATTAATTTATCCACCAGTTTACTACCGGAACAAGTGCATAGCATGAGTAGCTCAGTTGATTATTGGGAAGGAAAGTTGAGTTCAAGGTTATGAGTTCGAGTCTCGACAGCGGCAATGTGGGAGTTCATCCAATGTGATGACTCCTTGTGTGCACCGAGCACTAGGCCGCCTTTCCAAGAAGCTGACTGGGATCAAACCGTGATTTACCTCCCTCACACAATATCGGGCTGGAGTGTAGGGACGCCTAGGATAGGCGCTTCACCTTTTGAGTTCAAAGTTTGCATAGCAATGCATCTACTCATGACAGAACGACAATACCAACAACGCTGATAAGAATTTTATAATATCTTGAAATTTTTCTTAAAACTATGATTGAATAAAGGATGTATCTGTATCTGTAATTTGTTTATTTTCTTTCAAACTGCTGGTTTGGTATTGAAATGGGCACTTCCTTGCTTGCTTTGTGGAAGAATACTAATCTCAGAAACTCGAAAACCACACAAGAAGTCACAACCAAGTAGTCCCAAGAGAGAACCAAAAATCATTAGTGTTTTGCTCTAATGAGTAGCTGGGAGGTGGAAAATGGGAAATTAAATTCTCATATTTGTATGTACATGTGGCTCTGATTTTTCCCTTTTTCCTCGAATTTTCCCAAGATATCACTGCTTCACTACCTTTCTTTCTGATCCTTTTTTTTATGGTTCCGCACTCACAGTCCCTCACTCCAATGAGCCCTAAATTCCATGTTAGTTACAGCCCTTTCATGTTGCCCTGTCTGTTCTCTCTTCTAATTCTGCGTGCTTAAAGCTTGTGTGATTAATGGTATTGTCTATCTTGGTTATTTATTTCAAACAGTCAAGTTCAAATACCCTTTGTTTTTTGACCCCTTACATTTTTTAAGACCATAAAAAGAAAGTACAAAATAAAGAAAAGGAAAAAAAAAAAAAAGAGAGAAGCTCAAAGGATGATAAGTAGTAGGTGCAATGATTTTACCTTGTACAATTTCATAATATCACAAGCTCACGAGCCTGAAAGTTGGATATGTGAAGAAGACGGATGTCTCCCACTATACTACACATAAAATGTCATATCTACATACTACAGTCACATGAGGGGTTTTGATTAGAATGGCAGGTGAGTCCAGTCAACATTCCTTCTAACATCAGAAGGCTTACAAGTTACCTAGGTTCCCACTAATGAATACAAGTCATCTTTTCCATCATATTTCAATTGAGCTTTACTAAATGCACTGTAAGGCGTCTTCCACGACTCTCTAGACCAATTACATTTCTCACCTATAATTTGAGATTAGTCATTGTTAATTTGATTATTTATTCATAATTCTTTTATAAGAATCCAAAAATCAAAGAATCATTTTCGAACTTCTTAATAACTTTCCAAGCTAAATGGTAATTAGAGAAAAAAAAAAAAAAAAGAGGGAGACTTTTAATTTTCTCGATCACCAAACCATAAAACTCATTGATAACTCTTGGAAGTTGTCCCAAGTGATAATATCATATAAGAGTTTCTCTATTTCGTGCCCCTCCTTCTATACTGCATGTTTTGGAAACACGAAGTAAACCCACAAAAAGTGTTAGCAACTTTATTGCACATACGTGCTTAAGGTTTGATTAGGGAGTGATTAATTCGTCCGTAAGCACTAGAACATGATGAAAGAAACATGCTTTTTGGAGATTACAGAAAAGGTTATGTTATAATATTGGACAACTCTTTAGAGCATATGTTCCCCTCGAAATAATAATAGTAACAGAAAAGAGGAAGACATAAAATATCTGCTTTACAGAAAGAAGTTTGAGATGGCTGAGTCTGAACCACATTTACAAGTATAGAAAAGCAAAAGGAAATAAAGAGAGATCACATGCATTTGCTAATAGACTTATTCCAAAAGTATGGTTTGGATTTCATTGTACCTTCTCTCTTTTTATCTCATATATATATTATGAGATTATATATATACTAATGCAATGGTAATCTCCCCCACAAAAAGTATTATATGCGTGTAAGCACATTACTGAATTATTAGCATGCCTCCAACGATTGGCATTAATTCGATAATCATTCATCAAAATCTGAAATAAGTTTAGTGAAACATCCTGCAAGTGTACTTTATATTTGCCCTTTAACCCATCAACATACTCATAAGTCATAACAGGGAGACAATAGTTTTCAGTTTATATATAGTTCTGATATCATATAATAACTTGAAAATAAGATGAGTTTACTCTTCAAAAATAGGCATAATTTAAACACAATTCTTTTTTAATTGACACTTTAAGTATAAGAAAACATAATTAAGAAGAATATTTCGATATGTTACTTTGCTAGAAGTATATAAATAAAGTGCATGCATGTTGAAGATTATATTCTCTCAACAAAGAACAATGAACTAAAGCGTTGATAAAGTGGACGAAAACATGGTGTGGCAGTACTTAATGTAAGGATCAAGTTATGTCACAGAGAGTGCAGATAACACTAATCCTCGAGCTTAGCAACTCGTTATTAGTTAATTCCCATGCATGCATTAACTTGCTTAGTTTGGACGACAGCCATTGATATTAAAAAGTGGGTATCCTATGTTTTCAACGCTTAAATCTATCTGCAGAAATGATGTGCTCATAACTATAACTCGGTGACATTAAACTAAGCTTTACTAAACCTCAAATATGGCTGCAATTGCAGGCCAAGTGGCTAAGTACATATCAAACTCAACCCACTTCTTCACTTCCTCGACTTCTGATTATCGAACCAATTTAAGGTTAAAAGCTAAAGAATGTAATTATCTAGTGATTTAGTGTACAAGGGAAATGAAAAGCGATGGCATTAGAGGCAGAGAAGGAGAGAGCAGGTTAAGATATGGTATGATGAAAAAGGCAGAGGATGCCCACACACACATGGCTAAGCGACAATCACATGCCACTTTTTCTTGCCAGTTCACTCTCTCTCTCTCTAATAAACACTTGCATGCACAAGTACAACACAAGTGAGAGAACTCAGAAAAACAATAATACTGTACTAAACTGTCCCAATAACAGCATTTGACACTTGACGTAGTTTTTTTAATTGCCTCTCTTGTCACCTTCTTCTACTTCTGTTATATATCTTAGTAATTGTGAGGCTATGGATTTTGTTATAATAAGCTTATTCGATTAGTTTAATGAGTTTTGTCCAAGTCCCTCTCTCTGCTACTCTTTTCTTGGATGGCGCTTTTAAGCTCCAAATCCAATCCTCGTCCTTTTTCTATCTTCTTCTGCTATATTGCTACGAGCTTTTGTTGCTTTCTTTTCACTCTGTTCGAGACTTTTCTTTTTCCTTCTATTTTAATGAAACAAGTAGAACTGGTGAACAAATGCTTCCTATAATGTACGGGCATTCCCATTTCTAGTCCCTCTCTTTCTCTGCTTTCAAGTTTCCCGCTCTCTGTAAAAAATTCTGAAGGCAGTATGTTCTATTTTTCCTCTCTAATGGTGGGTTTCTTTTACTTTTTCGGAATCTTGACTGGACTATGAACTCAATCATTCACCTCTTTCCCTCTTTTTTTTTTTTTTTGTTTAATCAGGTTCTGATTGATATTTGGTGAATTGTTGTTTCGTTTCGGAGTGTGGAAAAGATGAATACTAGAGTCCGCACTGCTCTTCAAGCAATAAAAGCTTCTTCAAACAATGACAAGGTAGTTTCTTCTCTAGCCTCTCTCATTCACTCCTCTGTCAGCCATTTTTCTTCGAAACACAGCTTCTTCTTCTTTTTTTTGATAATTAAGATGGCATTTTCAGTTTGCTTCAAGTAGAGAAATAAGCTTAATTTGTTATTCAGTATATATTCTCTAAAATAGTATGTGTAAGTTGTGGGAAGCTTTGATTGGTTTCTTTTATATGTTCTTGCTAAATAGAAAACTTATCCGAAACAGAAAAGGTATGCACTTTAGAATTTAGATCCAAAAATCATCTCTTGGTTCTTTCACTTATCTCAAGAAAGGAATAGTTTCTTCTTTTCCTTTGCTTTTCTTTTCAGTATGTTTCTCTATGCGACTTTTGTGGACTTATATATGCATCTGATATTTAATGTATAAAGAAGGAGATGATGGAGAGTCCAGGAAGCAGGATAGTTGGTGCTCCGAAATCTGCAGTTAATCAGAGACGACTGAACAGGGAAAGGAAATTGGCCTTACTAGAAGAAGTAACTAATATTTCAGATTAACTTCATCTCAGTATTCGTATCGGAAACCATCCCTGTTACTTCCTTTATTTAACTGTTACTTAGCTATAAATTTTCAGGTTGATAAGTTAAAGAAGAAGCTTAGGCAAGAAGAGAACATTCACAGAGCATTGGAGAGAGCTTTTACAAGACCTTTGGGAGCTCTACCACGCTTACCTGCTTATCTCCCTCCATATGTGAGTAAATTCACTGTTCTTTCCCCTCTCTCCCTCTAATGTTTCCTAAGGAAATTTGCTTTCGACCATTAGGAAAGCAACAGCTATTGATAGAACCAATCAAATTATTGATTTCTGAATTCAATCTTGTAATGCGGGTCTTATTTTGTTGTGCAGATGTTAGAACTGCTTGCTGAAGTAGCTGTGTTAGAAGAGGAGGTTGTTAGGCTTGAAGAGCAAGTTGTGAATTTTAGACAAGGACTCTATCAAGAAGCTGTATACACCTCCTCCATGAAAAATGTTGAAAATTGTGATGAAGTTAATGATCAATCATCGATATCAAGATTGAAGCACACACGATCAAAATCTCTATCCCAGGGAGAGGTCAATTTAGCGTCATTTACTGCTGCCCGGCCTCAACCTTCTCTTGCCAGAAGCATGTCAAGTAGAAAGTCTTCTTCGGACTCCATCCTTGATCGATCAGGGCAAAGTTCTAACAGGTCTGGAAATGGGAAACAAACTTTCAGTAAACTGGGTACCTCTTCATCTCCAATTGACGATGGACGAGGTAAGGAGAACAGATCGATTATAAATTCTGTTAAGAGTAGACAGTCTCCAGATCAAAAATGTACAAAAACTGTTACTCCAGTAAGGAGACTATCAAAGAAGCATGACTCAGATGAGAAGTGTTTTGAACCTCTAAAGTTGCAGGTACATTGTAAATGGACGGATTATATGCGAGCAATAGTCTATGCTGTGTTGCAAATTTTTGATTGTGAACATTTTCTTGCTCAGCTAGAGTGCAGATTGGTAGAACCAGAAAGAGCACATGAATGCTCTTCAGGCTACTCGGATGGTAGAGTATCAGATACTAGTACTATGCCAAACAAGGTATCTGAGGATATGGTTAGATGCTTGTCCAACATTTTCATAAGAATTAGCAAATTGAAGGACAAAGCAGCAGATTCAGCTGCTTTTCCAAGTCAATTTTGCGATCCTTATGATATCTCTTCAGAAATCAAGACTAAAGACATTGGTCCATATAAAAATCTTTCTACAATTGAAGCCGGATCAATTGATCTCAATCGTGTAACAAATTCCTTGTTTCTGATCCACAGATTAAAGTAAGAGATTGCATAGGTTTTATTTTAAGATTTTTTTTTCACGAAGATGCAATAACGTTGGTACGCTGAAGTTGTTTCAGGTTCCTACTGGAGAAGCTTGCGACTGTAAGCTTGGAGGGTCTTACCCATCAGCAAAAGCTTGCTTTCTGGATAAACATTTATAATTCATGCATGATGAATGTAAGGTTCAGTCTGTTCTTGGTATATGTGAAATCTGAAAATATAACTGAGAAGTCAGAACAGGGTTTGGAGAAATACGTTACACGTCTAAAAGCATTTTCTTTTATCCTCCTTATACCACACATTGACAAAGCTAGGCCGCTAATCCTTCAGGCTATTTTGGAGCAAGGCATTCCTGAAACTCCCGAAATGGTTGTGGCACTAATGCAAAAGGTAAGAAGTACCTTTCTTCTTCTCAAGTTCTCGGAAACCTGGTCAACATTAATGAACTGAGAAATTCTCGTTACCCGTGAAATAAGAGTTCACATGGATGCTTTGTACTAAATGCTATGAGGTTCCTGACAGTGGTCCTTCTACATGCACATGCATGAACAACAACTTCTAACCATCAATAGTATAGGATTGACATTAGTATACATCCTTCAGGCAACAATAACAGTGGGAGGAAGGTTGTTGAATGCAATTACAATCGAGCACTTCATCTTGAGGCTTCCTTACCACTTAAAATTCGTGAGTCACTTTATCTAAATAAAAGATAGTGAATCACCAATACTGTTTCTTACAGTATTTTGCTTACTGGATCATTTTCGATCAATATGGTAGACTTGCCCGAAAGCAGCAGCAAAAAACGAGGAAATAAAAGCACGCAGCAATTTCGGGTTGGAGTGGTCTGAACCTTTGGTTACATTTGCACTTTCCTGCGGAAGCTGGTCCTCCCCTGCAGTAAGTTTGGTTCCATTATATATTATCATTAATGATCAGGGTCAAAAAAATATTTATGAATTATTTCTTGGTGATGTAGTTTCAGTAGCACACTTGCAAAAATATGCAGGTAAGGGTGTACACAGCCTCTAAAGTTGAAGAGGAACTAGAAGCAGCAAAGGGAGACTATATACAGGCAGCTGTTGGGATTTCTAAAACAAACAAGTTGATGATCCCCAAGCTGTTGGATTGGTACCTACTAGACTTTGCCAAGGACATGGAGTCATTGGTGGATTGGGTGTGCTTGCAGCTACCTGACAAATTAAGAACTGAAGCAGTCAAATGCATTGAAACAAGGAGACGAAGACACCGTGTTTCACATATAGTACAAGTCACGCCTTATGATTTCAGTTTCAGGTTGCTTCTACAAAGGTGAAAAGTATTCCGGACATTCATTATTGCCAAGATTGGGTTGTTGGAACTGTACATGGCCATTGTACATATAAAGGGGGATATTATAGCTTCTCATGTACACAAAGTGGGTGAGTATGGGATTTCCTAATCAGGCTCCTTCAGTTTTCTCAAGTTGCTAAAAAAATTCAATCAAAATTTTACGTCTTAGTAAATTTGATACCATTGACACTTTCAATCTCAGACTGAGCAAGTTCTGACACCTTTTATGAGGCTGTTATTCGATATTGTTTTTACCTAAATCAAATGCCGTTCTTTTCAGCATTATTATCTAACAAAAAGTATCATTCACACGTATACAACGATAGTCCTTAGAAACCAAATCATCCTGTTTAAGACTTCCAAGTACCAGGAGATACTACATTCCTACTGTAGTATAAGGTGGCTCGGTGAAAAAAACTGACGAACATTTCACTTCCCAAACGCCTCCAATGTCAACCAAGACAAACTACGCCTATCATACATGATAATGTACAATATTGTAATAGTATACAAAAAGAAAATTAATGATTATATAACAAAGGAAATGTGAAAAAAAAATGAGAATCCAGATAAAGCTAATTGATTATAATAGATGTACACAGCTAATTGGCAAACGCTAGTTGTCCTCTCTTCGGTGACTCGCCTCGGTTTCATCCAAAACAATGTTTCCTACTGAAGTCTTGGCCTGAATGCAGTACCCGCAAAATATCGGTGACGGGATTTTTCAGGTTTCTTATCGTACAGCAAGATTGTGCTAGATCATATCTCAGCCGAATGGTGAAGTCAGAGGACCAGTAGGTGCATCAGATCTTTGGATACTTCCCATGCCACATATGATGCATCCAGGTGCCGCAAGGGCTGAAAATTTGGCCCCGCAAAGATCACAGACATCGTATCCAATGGTTGATAAGCGACTGAGTGTGGCAGCACAGAATTGGGAAGGATCTTCCAGGGGATCAATGGACTTGTTCGTTGCACCTCTCTGAACACACATGTCAATCAGGCTTCTTAACTCATCCTGCTTATTTGGTGGAGCCTTGGAGAGAAGGAGCTCAAGCATCTGCTTGCTATAAGCATAATTCTGTACTTCCATGTTTCGTTTAATGGCAGTTCGAATACAATTTATTCGGTGCTTTGCTTGAAGAGGTAAAGAACTCAAATGTCGTGTCAGCCTTGCCATCTCATCTTTTGCACTGAGTGCACTTGGACCTTGAACTTTCTGCAACCGAGTAATTTCCTGTACAAGGATGTTAAATCGTTAGTTATGGTCAGTTCTATGTTCAGTACCTTTAATATTGGATGGCAAAGCCCAACCTTGTAGCAATAACCAATATCTGTCATGAGGTGACAGTAGAAAGTCAAGTTGGTTAATGGGAAAAACTGGATAAAGACTAATACCAGAAGAAGGGTAACTGCAATCTTGTACTGAGCACAAATGGTTGCCTGCGCTTTGATATCAGCTCCACGAGAGAAATCCTTGGCTAATGCCAAGAAACCTTCATCGAAACAGGATAGTGCATCCGGAAGTTGGTTCTGCTCAAGGTGAGCAAGCCCAGTCTTGAAACATACTGAAGCAGCTGCCCCTCGTGGAACCTATTAAATGCCACACGACAACAGTGATATCAGGAATAAGTAAGCCCACAGGCTCAACATGTCTGCCAGAACAGTATAGCATATGATATTTGGTAGACAATATACTGCAGGTACAAGCTGCTGCAGTTGGTGCATGCAAAATTCTAATGTCTGCAAAATATAATCTCCAAAAAAGGTTGATAGTGTCCAAAACTTTTAATTCTCAATACTTAAAATTTTATTGTGGTAATCTCTTCTATACTTCACAAATACTAATGAGAACTACTTTTTAATGAATTTCCTTTTCTAAAAGGAAAAGAACAAAGAACCAAAGCACTACGCCAAGGAAAACTAGCCTGTTACTAAAACAAAGACTTTGAGGTCGAATGCTCTTCTTTTGGGTATGAAGTTGGCTTTAAACGAAAGGAAAAGGAAGGGTGCAAAAAAAAATGACAAAGGAAAGAAGTAAATTTGTACCAAGCCTGGTCGCACGGCGGATGGAGGGGAGGCAGCTCCAGGAGGTTTTCCTGAATCTGCAGAATTTGGAGCTCCAAGAACAGTAAGATCAAGAGGTTGCGAGAATAATGGGGTCTGAGGTGCCTGAACCTGAGGTTGAGGAACACCAGCCTGAAAGGGGCCTTGGGTAGATATAGGAACCTGACTGGGGCCCTTAGGTGGAACACCACCATCAGGAAGTCCAATAGCATCAAGTGGGATAGCTTGCTGAGTGGCTTGTGGAGGAACACCACCATCAGGAAGACCAACATCAACTCCAGAAGTACTAACTAGATTAGCTGCTGACTGGTCTGAAACCCCTTGAGAAGGTTGATGAAATTTTGCAAGATAAGTTCCTGGAGGGGGTAGTGATGCTGCAACTTGAAGGGATGGTATTGTATCTTGGAAAAAGTTCTCCGGTATAGGTCTAGATGTAAATCCTACACTTGTAACTACAGGAGCCGGTTGTGATACTGGACCAGGTTGTCTCAGTGAGTCGATACCAAACAAGTCAGAAGGTGCAGAAACTGAGGGTGTTGTGGCTACGGTTGCATTGGTAGCAGCAGGTGGGTTGGTCAAAATTTGACCAAGGTCCTGGGAGTTGGTTAATGACTTCGTCCTCATTGGTGGACCTAATCCTTCACCAAGTTTAAACTGCTTGGTGGCTTCTTTGATTTTATTGACATCCACCGTAGAAGACGGCTTGTCGCGTATCCTGATTTGCAGCTTTTTAGTTTTTGATGCTCCTTCCTCATCACTGCTGCTGCCATCAGTGGCAGCACCATACATTGTTTTCTTGAACTCTTCTTCTGCTTTTGCCTGTTCATCAGCAGCAGTTGAACCAGGACTTTGTTTAATAAGCATATCCAGTCCCATCAAGGAATCACCATTTGATTTACCATCAGGTTGTGTCTTAGACTTATTGGATGTGGTTTTAACCAACGAATTATCCTGACCATTAGGCTTATTGTCAGCATTGGGAATGAAAGCCTTGACCAAACTATCTTCCCGTACTTCAACAACAGTGCCTCTTCCTTTGATTGAGCCCAAGTAAACCCCAATATGATCCGTAATAATAGCTGGAATAGTGCCATCATCAGTCTTCATATATGGCATCACTTCAGCAGCCAGTTCCCACTGTGGTACACTTTTCAAACCAGTGGGTGTCTTGATCTCCCAGTTTCCACCACCCCATTCAGGTCCCTTGGGAACCATACTCTCAGCAGCAAAGTTGGCAAAGATACCTTGTGTCCACCCTGTAGAGCGAACTCTTAAGATCCTTTCACAATATCGCCTCAGCTCTGAATCAGCTCCTTCTTCTTCTAGTTTCTGAGCAAGACGCCTCATGGCACTAGGGTTAAGGTGGCATATAAAGAGATCTAACATGCTTTCAAAGTCTGCAATGACTTCAAAAGTTTCTTTTGCACCATCAAACTGACCATACCTGTAATTTGAAAGATAGAAGCTAAGTCACTACTGAGCTTTATGATGGGAAGTATTATTTCTTTTAAGCCAGAGAGGAGAGCTCCAAACATTAGATATACAAGATAGAAAATTAGATATGTTTTCATTATTTAATCCTTTAATCATGTCCTATACTTTTATATTTGACCATTAATAGGTTCCAACCTAATCCTGTAAAAACAGAGCAATTGCAATAAAAATATTATATTCATATGAGCTTAAGCTACTCTTAGCTTTTGCTTGAAAGCTTCAATCTTAAAAGATCATTTCAAGAAGAAGCAAGAGAAAATGAAGACATTTGTTACAAGTGTATTCTTTGCCAAACTTGTGTTGGTTTACATGCACGCAGATAAATATCATTACTGACTCAGATCTCTTACAAGGTTTATCAAAGGGAAAATTCAAGACAAAGCTGGAGGAAAATAACAAGGGATGCAACAAAAGATGGTAAAACGAAGAGAATAGTTGACAGTAGAATGCTCAACAGGAAAAGACAGAATTTAAAGCCCCAAAGCAGCAGAGACCTTTAAGTCAAAGCACAGATATCTAGGATGGTTAATGACTTAATAATGATGTGATGTCATCCTCTCATTAATAATATTAATAATCCACACACTCGGCATATGAAATTTTATTACACTAAAAGTGAGGAGGGCTTTAGGGATATGTAACATGAATTACTGTCCATGGGAGGATAGAGAACTTGGAAGCAAGTAACAAAATTAGCTGATAGAAACAGAAACGAAACACACAGATCCATTACCATGATTCTTTACTTACTTGATACAAGCATAACCCAGCTGTCGAAAGCGGTGGAATAAAAGAGAGGTTGGAGGACATTTTGGATAATCTCTAGAACGTAAGAATTCATCCTTCAAGACAGATAAAGCAGTAGAAAAACGGAGAGCTTTGATGGCATAAACACCTCGCAATACCTTTGATTGTAAACAACCATGTTAATAAAATGTTAGCAGAAGAATGAAAGCAGATACAGAAAGTAAGCAGTGAAGTTAATCACCTGAGTGAACTGAGGACTAGCTTGGGATAATGATACTGCAAGATCCCCACAAACTGGAGGCCCTCTAGAAAGGATATCAACAGATCTTGGAGTGATACGCAAGCTGTCAAACCTGCACTTAGATGGAAACGTCAACTATCACTATCTTCCATGAACAACTTCAGTTTAACCAATCAGAACCCAATTAAAAGGTAAACAGGCTACTAATTGAACATTTGCATATTGTAGTTCATTCACCACATTCAACAAATATTTAACTTGAAAAAAGATAGTATGAAGATTATCAGAAAGGGGATACCTAGATGTTATTTGGTATAAGACTTCACCCAGATCAAGTTTCTGCTCGAAAGTCTGTTGCATGGTGGCAAATCCAATAAGAAGTGGTTCCAGGAGGCCAACAAGACAGCTCCTCACTTCAACTCCCTTTTTTTGTCTGGGATTTATATCCGTTGGATTAACAATTAGCAACCGATCATTCAAAGCACCAAGCAACACTGAAAAAACAATCAATCCAGTAAACAGATAGATGCTGGTGCAGTCAATTTGAAAATAAAACCAATAACAGTAGCAGAAAGGCAAGACTGTCAAAGAAATCATGAGAAGCAAAAAGTCACCAAATAAAGGATAATACCTGCATTAGGCATGCTAATGGACAAAATGGTTCTCACTACTCCATCCCAGCCTAGCATTCTAACTGAAGTAGCAGTCGAGAAGAGAAGAGCAGGCCCAACCCATAAAAGAGATCTGAAGTATGCTACGTTAAGCATTCACACTAACTTTAGAAGAATTACAAATTACAAAAAATTCTCAAAAAAAAACTATAAATTACAAAAGTTCAGGCATTAACAACAGAAACAAGTTCAGGATATTGATGGAAGTCCTTTATCAGTTTTTGTCAAACTGCTTGCCAATATATCAAGGTCTGCAGAAACCATCAGTACTCTTTTGGTGGTCAATATTCCAGCCACATAGCCCCGTAGAGTCTCTTGCCAGTGCACCTAAAGAATCAAAACAGAAGACCAGGTTTTCAGCTTACAGATATTTTCCTTTTGTTTTTTGGCCTTAATAAGCTAATATATTAAAAATAAAGGCAATTGATTAAAAAGCAAACAGGAAAATTTCACATGGGCAATATCCAAAAGGAAGGATAATATTGTGCTTGTCATAGACAATGACAAGAAACTGAAACTGAAACTTCAACCTATCTAACTGAGGTTTGCACAAAAGAAGTCAACTCCAAGAAAATTCCATTATTACCGAGTGTTACAGAACTCGACCTGCAATTTCCTCAAAACCTGCTTAGAAAGTTGTTATGCTTACCTGCAGCACAATTTCATTCATTTTCAACTTAATTGATTTTCTCCCTTCAGCTTTGGTTGATATATAATGGCCATCTGATGTTGAAAGGCGGTATCCTTGAATCAGCTTTGCAAAGCTAATCTGCTTTCCATCAGAAGCAAACATCAAAGTTGATTCTGCAGCCGTAGTAAGTCACAATCAGTTCAAAAATTATCAGTGGAAGAGACATTAAATAAAAGTATCCCATTGATCAGGCACCTAATGGAGTGGAAAATATGCGGTCAACTTCACTTTCAAACATGAATTGAAGAGGACCCTGAAGAGAACCAGTATTTGTTTCTGCAAAATGGTTTTCTTCAACCAATAAATTCTTTTCACCAGCTTCGTTTGTAGCCCCTCCTGGAAGAATATACAGAGACAGTCCAGTCTTATCTTCATCAAGAATTGCAAACTGATTGTCATTGGGACCAATAAATGCTGCATCTCGACCTTAAAAAATCCATATGTAATATAGGAACAGTAGTCAGTCGATATTCTTAACTTAACACGCACATCAAAGAGGTCAAATACACGAACAAAGGTCAAATATCACCTTTGATTGTGCTCCCTTTACTGTTTGCTTGTTGGGAATCCGTATTTTCCCAATAAAGGACTACTTCATTTGTCGAACCACTAAATTCATAAACAACAAGAAACAGATGCTGCTTTTTGCTGTATACTATGTGCTTTGGATGATACTCCACATTTCCAGGAATCTGAAACACAAGTTCAAAACTTAGAAGCCCGTCTATGAGAGTGGCCTTGCTCTAGGCAATAAGGTTACGTAATTACCGAGGAATACAATTTTTTGTAAGTGTTATCCACCCCAGAGCACAGACTGTATGCCATGAGATTTAAGCCATCAACATAGAAAGCCCTTACAGGATAGTGAAGCACTCTGTTCTCTTTGTTAAAGAAATTTAGATCCAAATGAAAGGGCTGCCAAAAAAACCAACAGTGTCAGATCAAAACTTTAAATGTAAAATCAAAATCAACACAAACAAATCTTTCTTTGAACCTGGCAAACAGGCATGTCCTTCAAATGATGTCTGGTGTCCAACATAGTGATCAGTGGCAATCGAGATATTGGAGCACTTTTCGAATGGCCTTCCATGAAATGCTATGAAAATGATCAGCACTTCACTCTGTCAGAATTATGTCAAATTGGGTACAATATGCTATCCTAGTAACACAAAAATAGGAGGATTCTGAAGTCATGTCAAGGATAACGAAACCCTTTAACAAAACATCCAAATTATGATTCAACTTCAAACTATTGCAGTATGTTAAAGCAATGTAGAGACAAGACATATTCCCACTTCCCAATTGGCAGTGCTATTTCATGAAAGTAGTTCTAGAAATCTGGACTAGCGGCCAACTCAACAACTTCAATTCATTATGTACTTTCCTATAAGCACTAACACAACCGTCATTTCAAACGGAAAAGAAAAACTAGAAACAAGTGCAAACCCACATCCAAGTTAAAGTAGAAACTATAAACTGCCGAAATGAATAAAAATAGTTCTCTGTCAAATTACAAAATTCAATAGAAAGAAGTCTAAATTACGACTCAGATACAAGGAGAAACCTAAGAACGGGACATGGATCAATTGTAAAGAAGAAACCAGGATTAACTCATAATTTTCATCCAGCAAAATCAGCAATTCAAAGCAATAATCAGCAGATTTATATATTAAATATGATGGTTCCCACTTAAGGCTAGTTTACTTGAAACTGTTGAATATAACAAAAAAGGCAATGAAGAACAAGGCAGTAAGGCAACAAAATCTAGACAGAACAAAAGTGCACGAGAAAACCAGAGAGTTGAAGTGCACAAGAATACACTTGGATTCTCAAAGCTGATTAAAAGTGCACGAGAAAACCAGAGAGTTGAAGTCTCCAAAATCTAAGACGAACATAAGTACATAAATGGATCAACAGAAATCTGTTATAGGTGATCAATATCAGCATAAGTTGAGAATATTTTTAGGAGAACTTGGTCAGGATTACATTAGACATTATTCAAGCCTGAGAAGTGATGAGCCCTTCTGTATCTTTTGTATAGATTGTATATCATAAACACAACACATTGCTGCAAAATACTAGTATGAAGTTAAAATCCTTTGCCAATCATTCCCCCATCCAAGTCCGCACTCTTAACAGTCATAAAAAGAACAAGTTAAAAATATAGGTCCAGCTATGACAAATCTTTTAGTGAACTGAGAAACTATCTAGAAGCAACAAAAAAAGAGCTTATGAGAGAAGAAGAATAGCGTGATTTGAAAGTAACATACACTGTAAAGGAATGCCTTCCTCGCAATATCAGCAATTGTAAGTTGACTTTGACTGCGAATTAACAAATATTTTCAGTGAGAATTGAAAAAATAAACTGAAAATAGTTCAAATTAATAAACAGTTTCTAGATCCTACCTACAAGTTAAAGGTTGACAACACAATACAACCCTAACCACAACACCCAGTTGTCCCCTCACCCTCCACCCAGGATAGAAAAGGAAAACAGTACTACTATAAGACTTTCAATAAACCAACCTACTCTTTCCTGACAAAAACCAAAGTATCTTTGTCACTATTTGAAACTCACCCCTTCAAATGGTGCTCTTGCAATTGGGCTTGAAGTTGATGGTCAGCCAAAATTCCTGATGCACCCAAGGATGAGAGCTTTTCCTTCAATACAGATGCTGCAAATGGAGCCCTATTGTGAGCTTATCCCAGAATGAAAATGAGCAATAACATTTCTTGCATGACATGAAGCCAGACAGCTGAAAACACAGAAAACTATAACACTAGATCCAAATACAGTATATTGCATAAGAGTTTGCCGTCATAGCACGTGTGAACAAAAGGCGATCAAAAAATATCAGTCATCTTATCCAATGATTTTTCCTATTTAACAAAAAATCTGAATATTTTAGATTCTTAACTCTTCAGCAAGTAAAAGATCTTCCATGGCATAATAAAGTTTGGCCTTCAGAACTTTTGCTGCCAGGCAGCAGCCATTGTGCATCTCATAAAATGAATATTCACTCCCCAAACTCTAAAATCTTTATCTTTGTTCCCTCAAATCAAACACATATTCCTATATTTACAAATTTATCCTACATTAAAATGTTGTAAAAGAGAAAATCAAAAGAAATTATGAGTCCAAAAGAAATGATGAGTCCATGAGAGCATAAACAGAAGAATTGTAAAGACTAATATTCCATTTCAGAGATTGTCACAACTTCAACAAGCATTACAAAGAGGATTCTGGAAAAGCATACATAAATAATCATTCACCTGAAGAACCCCTTGCACTCTGCAGAACTGCAAAGAGTTGCTTCCTTCCTTCCCTGGTGTATGCAGCCCTATTTTTCAAATTGTCACCTCCTGTCATGTTCTTTATAAAACAAGAAAATGACAATGAAAAAAATGAAGCAGCCATCAATCTTCTGACAGACTAGCAAATGGAATTAGCACAATAAACATAGTCGCTCTTAACTGCGAAAACCAGAGCCGCTAGATTCAATTTTGGGTGAACTTCCAAAGCTTTAATTCGTGGTAGAGGATAAACTGTTTCTCCACCCTGCTGAGATAAAATGCGAGGTACGTCAATTGCTTCAATTCCTGCAATAAAAGAACATCGGTTAGGACATAAATGACCCAATAAAATAATAAGAATAGTAATAATAATAATATGAAACAACAACAACAATAACAATAACAATAATAATGCTACTAATAAATGATAACAACAACAATAACTATGATGATTAGGACTAACCAGCAGGCTCAAAAAAATTTGCTTGCATTGGAGGTCTATTAGGATTAAGCATCACTCTAGTTTTCCAAACTTGAAAAGCTCCATCCTTGGAAACTGTCACAAGTAGCCGCAACACTGACAGCCAGGCAATTGATGTGATTGGCTGAGAGCCCGCCTGTGTACTGTAAGTGTAATTGAAGGGGACTATGTGAGGTAGAGTCCAAACAACATAACAAAAGAACACAGAAACAAGGAATTACTAACAGAAACTCCAGAATTAAGCAATATTTTCGGTGTGTCTCAGGAAAATGGCTAAGTAATCACCCACCTACGTATCAAATTCTTTTTAGTCCTATGACTAGTCTAGATCAAGTAACTGCTGTCAAAAATTACTTTTACTCATCAACAGAAAATTATAGGACATAAAAAATATATAGCTATTGATCATGATATCATAATAATATGCTCATCAGGGTGTCAAAAAACTACAAGATTGTTTCCATTTAAAGCATTTCAATAAAGTTAAGTGCCAAATAACATCAATTACCTCTAGAAGTATGCATCACTAAATACACATTTATACATCATTGAAGAACACAGATAACTAGTCTTATGCATTTGATCTAATTTACTTAACAAAAGCATTAGTATTGACTTATACGGCTTTTCTTATCAAAACTACCCTTTTGGAAATCAGTTTGTCACAAATCCTCGCGTTATTCGCTATAATGTGAAAAGAAAAAAGGAAGGCATTCATTCAACTTATTTATTAGCCATTTCCATAAATATTAGGCCATAATACTCATTCCAACTGAACTCCAAATGTTCCCGCACAATACCTTAACAACCCAACAAATTGATATTAATTTCGTATTGACCAAAATTGTACAAAAGTGGGAATAATTTTCACTGTGTTATTGAATAGAAAAGATACGGCCATATATAGCCTATTACAAGATAAGTTTAAATCTGGAAATATATCCAGATATATCTAATCTAATCTAATATGATCTTATCCCTTAATTTAAGGGATTTGAACTTATTCTATAAGATCTATATACAGCCTATCTATATCTCAATATAA
>JANIPM010000233.1:10264680-10283445 GCA_027478405.1 Erythroxylum cassinoides
TTATTATTATTATTATTATTAGTATTATATATTTTGTATTTATTATTATTCAAATATATTATTACAATTTATTCAAATTTATTATTATTATTATTATATAATTTGTATTTATTATTATTATTATTATTATTATTATTATTATTATATAATTTGTATTTATTATTATTAAAATTTATTATTACAATCTATTCATAATAAAAGTATCAATGAATTACATATTTCTAATCATATTAAGAACCAGGGGCATTTTCGTCATTGACATAATTTTTTTGTTCTGTCCATTGCAGCCAAACACTCTGTCCTAGAGACGGATACAGTTTTTTTTGTTCTGTCTACCACAACCAAACATCCTACTGTTTCCAATTTCTGTTCCGTTATGTCTTTAGTTACTGAAGACAGCAACCATACGGACAGTAAAAGGTCAGGAACAGGACTGTTTTCATAGTCTTCCGCGTTTTTTTTTCCATACAGCACTAATACTCAATACCCATACAAGGTGTTATTAAAGAGAATAGTTTGTCGTACGATAGACCATAATGATTTGGTCTCTGTGATTATATTCATGTAATGACAAGTTGGGGCTAGCATGATTTAATGATGTTAGGGCACTAGCTAAACCTGTTTACTTCATATGTGAGATTGTTTCGGGTTTTCACTTCTTCCTCAAAAAGCTGGAAAAAAATTTTCTTTTCAGACAGAAAACTAAGGAAAAGGTTAATTGGCCAATTTGTTAATTATTTGAACTGTATGTTGAAATTTACGTTTTAAGTAATAATATTGCTCCTAAAATTTTCTTGCTCAAAGAAAAACAAACAAAATGAGAGCAGTATGCACCTTGTAAGAAGGCTAAGGGATGGACCAATCCAAAATCTATTGAAAAGCATTCGGTGAATGGAGTTCCAGCTCAGCAGTCATGTTTCTTCGGATCACAGTGGGCAGAAAACAACGAAAATTCAACTTCAAATAGAATAGAAGATCAGTCGGTAATGAGGACAGATTCTTTGCTTCCAAGACAAGCACAAAGTTGTAGGCAAGAAGCTTCACACACAAACTCTAACACCCTGCTCAAATCAGTCATATGACTTTGAAACAATGATGGAATGTTGCAGAGCCCTTTCATGCTGCATATACTTCTGTGTCAATCCCAAGAGGAAATTGCTGAAAGTTCCCACCTGGACTGTTCTGTTCTCTAAAGAGATTTCTCATTTCAAACATATGTCTATGAACCGACTGGTGAAGGGGCTTGCAATAGCCAGAATTAAACCCTTCATATTCCAAACCAGGCGTGACAACATCATCAACATAAGACCCAAAAGGAGTTGGCAAAGGCAATGCCTTGTTGAGTAAGTCGGAGGCCAAGGTCTACTCAGAGGAGTAGAATGGCATGCCCCTAGAATGAAATTCTTTCCGCTGATAGTGGGAATGATTGGCATATGACTGATTAATGGGGCCTATAACATTATTAAGGTGCCCAGTTTTCTTACTACGATAGTAAGTTTTAGAGCGTTCGGACCTTAAGTTCAGTTGTCTATGATTATTGCATTTTGTACCTCGGAGCAATATTTCTTTTTGATGCCCCTCAGGATGCTTCCTACTTTCTTGTTTAGCCATCTTCCCAGTTTGGGATGATTTTGTCTGATGGGAAATTTTCTGATGCTTTGCACATTTGTTTGCATGCTTTGTCTGCTTTGACTTTCTCAATGCTCTCACAAATCTTGCAGTTGTACCTCGCTAGTGCTTCTCAGCAAGAACTTTTACTCTTTCTGCTTCATTTCTCCACCGCTGTCTGAAGGTTCTCAATCTATAAAGATTTCGGCCCTTCACAAGCAAAGGGAAAAGTGGGGGCAATTTCTTAATACCCCTGCTCCACAGTACTTCAACCTTGCATGAGAGAAGCATCAATTGAATTGATCATAATTTGTAAAGAAAAAAATTGATCATACTTGAAAGCTGAATCACATGTATCCTACATAGAAAAGTATCTTATGCATACTTGTTAAACAGTGTTTTTGATGATGTATACTGTAAATAAAGATCCTAATGATTCCAATCATATGCACCAGTGATTCCCAAGTTGATTCAACCTTCCACCTTGATTCTTAGCTTTAACATGAAGACTAAACCTAACACTTGGTGAAGCTAATTGTAGGTACTAAATCTCAATGAAAGACAATCTTAATGAAAGACGTCTTGAAGGGTGATTGTTAAACAAGTGGACATTGTACTGGTGAGCAGTGAATGATATCATTAACCATTTATGACTTCGGAGTAGGCGCTCCAACATATTTGGCAACAGATCAATTGGAAAGATATATACCGTAAATGTATGTTGTTGCTTGGCAGAACCATAGCTTTCCTTAACAACCCTGCCGGCTACAGTTCTCGTCCCCGGAATCTTACCTGGTCTGCTTCTGTTGCCCAATTCTCAAAGGCAGCATAATTACAGATCCAGTGGAAAACGCATGACTATATGAGAGCATAACATAACATGAGATGTGGTAACAGTGTACCTGACTTTCTGTGTGAACAGAACAACGTCCCCCTTGCAGACATCACCTGTTTTAAGTAAAGTTCAAAAAGATTATGCATACATTAGGGAAACATCTGAATGAGAAGAGAAAGGAAAGAAACATCGTACCTTTGCAATTGACAACAAATGATGATCTTGGATAAAGCGCTTCTCCACTTCCATGCCTTATCCTGAGAAGTAAATAAACAACAACAAACAGAAGTCATAGAAAATCACATTGATTGGTTTCAATAAGCTTCCAAATCAGCGAATTGTGCAATTACCTAAAATGCTCATTGATTCTCTCAATGTATACTGCTTTGCTTCCAGAAAGCCTAAGGTTATGCTTTCTCAAATATGCTTTGCACTCTTTTAGATTTAAAGTTTCTAAACCATTTCCTTCTGCAAAATCCCATAAAGTTCAGTTACAACCAAAGGCTTATCAATTGGGTCGGTCGATTGCATTGAAGAACAAGATCAGAGAATCCAACCAACCTTTAAGAAGACAGATTACTTTACAGCAGAGAGACTCCTCCATCTCATCATCATCCCCATCATCCCTTTCATCCGCATACTCCTCATCTTCGCTGAAATGATACCAAAATAAAAATCAACCAAATTAACCGAAAGAAAAGAAGAAAAGAAAGATATACCTATAAATGCCGTCTTCTTCTGCATCAACAACAGCATCACCATCATCATCATCTTGCTCACTAGAAGAGGAGGATGAGACGTAAATCGTCACCACTTTGCGCTTCCCGTCGGGCGATGCCATTTTCCAAGAGCTAATCTTCCTCCTTTCCTAATTTTCTTGTCATCTCTTTATCATCGTCGTCCTCATCATCACAAAACCCAATTGAAATCTGCTGAGACGCGAGGTCTTGTAAACTATTTATTAGTTTGATTCGATAAAACTAACTTATAATAATTGGAAAAGCATATTATTTATACTTGATATTTCCCATTTTTCTCATTTTTTGTGGCCCCATTTCACCTTTGTTTGTAATAAAATTATTCTTTTTCTTTTTCTATTTTATTAGTATCGATAAGCATAAAATCCAACTCAACTATGATATTTTTAAATTATTTGATAAACTATTATATGTGACATAATTTGACCAATATTAATTATAATTTTTATTCAACGTAAAAATTAATAACATGTTATATAATTTTAATGTATATTTTAAAAAATAATTTAAAAGAATTAATTGATACGGTCCCAGTTGAATGGACCTGGAACAAGTGGACCTGGAACAAGTGGAACACGTGGACCGAACAGAACGGGAAATAAAGGAAAATGCTACTATGGTGCGGAAACTGGAGGAACAAGCTTCATTACTACAATGCTAACATTTTATTCATCTTGTAAATGAAGCTAGTCAGATTCCAACTGGAAAAGAAAAAAAAAAAAAAACAACTTAGCACAACTTTTCGACTGGAAAATATGAATCCAGACATGATACAATCAATCCAATGATCCTTGGACCAGTCCAATATGTCAGAATTTGCTAGGCAGTTCTGAGAACTACTCTCACCTGCAACTAAACAACATTTAACTAAGCTTTACAGTGGAACATTGAAGATGCTTGAGCTTCAAGTTCAACAATCCATATGGCACAAGGATCATACCTTTAGTTATAGCCACGTACAAAGTGGCAATCGTTCAAATGAATTCTAGAACAGAATCTTTACGGCACTGTGATTACAGCGGTAACCATAACTTCTCACATCTTTCACCATGACTATCCCCAACTTTTCCCTTGTTAAACAGCATAAATGAACACAACCACACCTTTGATTCCCCAAGTCAGGTTCAAACTTCTATTGAGCTTTAGCAAAGTTCCGACTTGATGGACCATGCAACAATTTCACAAACCCTAGAAAGCTTAACTTGCCATCAGTGTGCCTAATCCAATCATGGAGAACAGAATGAACAGGAACAGCTGGGCTGAGGCCAAGTTCCTGCGGAGAACAAAACAAACATCAGTCAACCAATGTTTCATGGCATAGTGGATTCAAGATTTGCCTTCAAAAGAAAAATGAAAACAGTGGTAACATTAGCATGCCTAGACTGACACCATACGAAGACACAAGATTCAATCCATTGTTTCAAACAAATGAAAAATGGGCCTGAAAGATGACAGTAAAATGCAAATGCAGAATGAAATTCTATAAACAGAGATATAGAATTTCCAACATCAGAAAGAAAAGAAGAATTAAGCATAAAATTAATTGAAAAGTGATTCATACCGATGCCAATTCGTCAATGATGATGGCCCTGTTTCCTTCTTTCTCGAAGAGTTCATAGGCACAACGAGCATGCTGCTCCCACCGATCAAGAGCCTCTAGCTGATGGACACTCAATGCAGCTGCACAAAATTCCTCAAAATCCATCCTTCTATACTGAAGTGCATTAAGCTGTTACAGGAAGAAAAATAACTAGTTAAACCTGAAAATCCTCAAAATGTTAAGCAGACACCAAAGTGAAACACCTACAGAAGCAAGGAAATCTGGGATACGTGACTCCTTCATAGCATCTGTTGCATGTTTCATCAAGGCCTGAACATACATGAGTCAGAAACTGAGCATAAATTAACTTAAAGGAGCAAAAGAAAATTAAATATTCACGTAAAACCAACCGTTTTGATATTCTCTAGGTTTATAGTGCCATGTTTATTTGGTTCCAACAGTGCAAACTGCTCCTTCAAATAAAAGAGTTCATCCACTGTCAATGTTTTAGAAAGGGCCTGCCACAATTCCAACAAATAAGTATGAAACTAAGTTCATGAGTCATCAAGGATTGACTATAACCTAAAAGAAGACTAGTCAATAGTCCTAAAGCGAAACACAACACATCTCCCCACCACAACATGCAGCACACACTTGGAAAAACTTTTAACATAGCTAGCACCAAGCTAAGCTGTCTTTTTGAATCCAGAACTAAACAAGCATGGAAACATCTCAAACCACTGTGAGACAATAATGTAATAAACAAACTATACCAAGGGTTTTTCTTTTTTTTTTTTTTTTCTCTGTGCAATGAATAGGATTCTGCATATGGACATGGTCATACATGTTCCATTGAGGATGATAAGCTCACTCTAAGTTCTTGAATAAACAGTGCCACACTCAGAACTCTACTTAGAGGATATTGAAAAAAAAGGGCATTAATTTCACAGATATTTCACATTGAACATTAGAGACTGGTTTACCCCACATATCAAAGAGCATGTTGGGCATATTAACTCACCCTTAAGGCAGCTTTCCGAAGAGAAGATGAACGTATATAAGCCTTCATGAGTTTAAATATTAGTATATCAAGAGATATTTTAACATCATTCGAATTTTTTATCCATGGATGACCTGTAACCAATAATACTCACCATCAATTCATATGTTTCTACAAAAAGAAAAAAGAAAGCGTAAACGTGACTGCACTTCAACTCACTCAATGCTTGAGCAGCAGTCAGTCTTTTTCTTGGGTCTTTATTCAATAATCGCTTCACAAAGTCTTTTGCCTCAGGTGAAAGAGAAGGCCAAGGTGCCTCATCAAAACTTGGATCAGCTTTTAAAACTGCTCTAAAGATTCCAGATTCTGTTCGCGCCCAAAATGGGCGGCTACCACACAACAGAATATATGCAATCACACCAATGCTCCAGACATCAGCCTCTGTACCATATGATCTGTGTAGAACTTCAGGTGCTACATAATATGCACTGCCAACAATGTCATTTAATCTTTCATCTGCACATCAGGGCATTATAAATCATAAATACACTTCCATGCTGGCAAGTGTATAAATCATAATGTACACTTGGGTTTCATAGTCATGACAAACCTGGCTTTACAAAGTCTGACAAACCAAAGTCGATGGCCTTTAATTGTGAGTTTTCATCCCTGGATGTGAATAAAAAATTCTGATACAGCAAATGCATACACTCAGATTAGTATACATGAAGAAGAAAAGAAGTTGCAATTTACATGTGGCCAAACTTCCACTAAGGAAAGAATAAGATGAACATTGCGGTTGATATTTTATTAGTTCTTAAATCCTGGACCTTCAACAACTAGGAAATCGACTGCACTGGCAAGATTTTTCCTTTCTTGTTAAGCAGCCCTCAGGTAATGTTAAAGCATTAGGCATACAAAATAAAACAAAAAGGAAAAGCCAAACCACAAAAGAAATAACAGAAGAGGAATCTCTGATACAAATCAGAACTGAAAGCAGAAGTTATGCAAATGTCTATCTATGTCTATGTATAACATTTCACAAGCAAGAATCGCCTTTCTTTTTCTCCATTTGATTGATCATCACATTTAAGATTGCATTCCATTCAATCGATCAAATGGAGCACTAGATCTCGCTAAGAGATTCAGACAGGGCCAAGCATTTCCACAAATAGCAAGTTTGTCTTCTAATCCCAATCACAATTCATGAGATCCAGAAAGGTTATACCAGTTCTATGCACTATGACTCTCAAGTCTCAACAGAAACCGTACTGAAACATGTCAAACATCTACAGTAGCAAGTGGGAGAAAGAGTGAGAGATGGATACTACCTCAGGCTTAAGATCCCGATGCACCACCCCCTGCAGATGGCAAAATGCAACAACGTTTAATATCTGTATCAAGACCGCCTTTGCATCATCCTCTGTATATTTTCCACCCCTGTAAGAAAAAGGCATCATTAACTATTTAGTTCAATTGATCAACTTTTTTCATATATTGCTCCTTGCTTCAGTCCATAAGGACCAACTAAATCGAGAATTTCCATAATGAAACAAGGGTAAAGTTGTTTTAAAAATGATACAGCCACTAGTCAACAAGGATACCTTGAAAGTATCCTATCAAGGAGCTCTCCTCCTTCACATAACCTGAAAAGTAAAACATTCACTAGAACCTATCAGGACTATGTATAAAAATGAAAAAGACACAAGCAAATGAAAACAGATCGTCAATAACTGAACTTACTCCATTACTATATAAACGTTGTCATGATCTTCATAAGCATCATAGAACTGTACTAGATTGTTATGCCCGGTCAATGCTCTCAATATCTTCACCTCCCTTCTCACATCCTCAATAGCAATAGCAGTGGTCATCTACAAATTCAGAAAGGCAGAGCACCATGAGTAAATTGAAGGCAGCAAAAACAACTGAAATTTGGAACGGCCTGCATAATCATGCCACTTAAATTGGATCCATCACATTCACCAAATTTATAATCATCTTATTCCCTCCCCAACATTGGACTTTCTTTTTTCCAGAAAACTCCGAAATAGAATAAGTAAAACTCAAACACCAAAAATGGAACCAAATCATCATCCAAACAAGCTAGTAGTCAATTCCTTTCCCATCAATCACTAGAATTTCAATGGTCCCCAGCACAAATCACTTGACTGCAAACAATTTCGCGAATTTCAACAAATTAGGAAGACGTAACTGCACCAAAATCTACAGATCTAACCTCAAATTAAGCTAAAAAAGTAAAGAAACAAAAGAAAGAACATTGAACTGTTAGCAAAAGATCAAAGCATCGTTGACCAAGAAAAGAAACGGAACAAAACTAAGTCAACTCCGCGAAGAAAACCAAAGGAACAATCTCAAACCAATTATCACAAACCTTAGCTTTAGGGATCACTTTGACTGCAAGTTGCTGTCCCTTTAGCTCACCCTTCTTGAACTTGGCAGCACATGTATACCCAAAATGCCCTCGCCCAACTTCATCTCCGAGCTCGTACTTGCTCCCAAAATGCTTCGAGAACCCAAAGCTCTTATCCAACCCACTCACCTCCGACTCACTCCCCTCCGGTATGGACGCTTCGTTCGGCTTCACTGATCCGTGCCGCCGGGCAAGCACGGCCCGGATGTGCTTGGCCGGTGAGGGCGGTGGGAACGGCCGCTTGAAGAACCTCTTTGGCGTGGAGTTGGCGCTACCCACATTCCTCGCCGGAGATCTCGCGGGAGACGACTTCTTGGAGAAGAAGTAGTGGGCCGGACTTGGACTGTAGAACGGAAAGAACGGAGATTTCTTGACATTCTCCAACTCTTTTCTCTCATCCTCACTGCTGGTCTTTTCTCCTCTGTTTGGGTGAGGTTTAGTGGTATCCTTGTCCGGAACAGGAGCATGTCCGTGTCCAGGGGAAGAAAGCGCAATAGGGTTTGGGGAGGGTTTGGAGATGCAGATACCCATTGTGCGAAAACTTCCCCTCCAACAAAGAGTAGAAGAGAGTGGAACACAACAAAGAAAGACACCACTTGGAAAGAAGCTCAACCCATTATCCAATATAAGGATAACATTTTTGGTTTAAATTTCGTATGAAAACAAAAAGAAAGTAAAAAATGGACGATTTAGCTTTGCTTTGCTTTGCTTTGTGGCGTCTCGTCTGATGAGAGAAAGAAAGCAAAAGAAAGAGAGAGACGGGCAGACATAGGGAGGATGTAGGAGTAGTAGTAGGCTAGCAGATGCGGCTAAAAAGGAAACGACGATGTGTTTCGTTAATGGGGAAGACTCAAATTAAATAGGAGCAGTTGAGTATTATTTAGTTACTTGCAAAGATTAACTAAAGCGGTTGAAATTAATCGCCGGAAAAGGATGTGTTGAGTAACGTTAGCTTTTTCTGTTTCTCTGGTGTGGGCCAGTGGTCTGGTCCCCGACAGAAAAGCTCACTACAGATTGATTGTTTTTGTAGCTACTGTTAACTGAGTTTACTTATTAATATTAGTTTACCTCTTGATATTGCAACAAAATCATGTATTCTACTATTGGATCCAGGAGATTAGATCCAAGAGATTATTCGACTCCTTAATCACGTATTTCCTAATATTTGGGAAAACTCGTGAAGCCATGGAAAGTCGTCTGATTACACGACTTCTTGCGTGGTTGCTCTTTTTTTTCATATTAAAACACCGACATTTCACCAATCGTCCAAATTACGTAGCCTACTTGTTTTTGTCTTAAACTAATGGAATTAAAATTTAGAATTGTTTAATTAATTATTAAATTGAATTTGGTACTTATCTTTAAATCCACACTTATTAAGTGATTTATCCGGTATACGGTTTGCAAGTCAGGACTAGTTTTACCAAATAATAGAACATTACATTACCTCTTCATCTCGATCCTTTGACGTTAAGCAAACCTTATCAAGACTGGAGCTGGCCGCTCAAGTTTAGCCTGAATTGCCTATGTTAAGATAGGCTTTGGAAAAGGCTCCAGTTTACTATTTCACATGCAATCAATGAATGGGATACGGAGGGGGAGGGAGAGGGAGACTTGCGTTATAAAAGTTCCACGTTCAAATTTCAACTTAATAGCACAATTGTTCCCAAAATTGCCATTTGTTTAGCATTAGAATTTATTTTCAATTGAGTTCTTATATGCATATTTTCATATTATAAAAACATATGATAAAAAATGAAAACTATACCATCTAAATTTCTTTTAATTTTTATTCTTAAATTTAATTAATAATAAATATAATTCTAAGATATAATGTAATTCAACCATATTGTTATTGCTACATAGATATAATAGTAAATATATATTTTCAAATTATGTACAGTGAAGGAGTTTTTTTGTAGTAAAATAACGGTCTGGGCCGACCTACGATGTATGATATATTAAAATGGAAGGTGTCGATGGAAGGAAGGCAATTGCGAAATAGCAATGCAAGTGCAACTGAAAGGAGAAGCAGCTCATAACTCGTAAGAAAGCATGTGAGGCATCATGCTTATCAATTTGACCATTTTGGTTTGATTTTGTCAATTGCAAGCATCAAGCTGGGGGAAACTTCATCTTCTTCCTTTTTTTCTCAATTAATAATGGGTGTGCCACATCTTTATAATTTTATAGTAACTTATTAATAGTATATTTTAAATAAATTAAAGCCTAGTACCTGAGTTCTAATTCAAATGTTTAATAGTAAATTTTCATGTAAAGGAAAAAATTAATAACACTAGAAAAGTTTTAAAAAATTTAGGAATATTTGACTTCAAATGCTTAAAATGAATCTTCCATACTTACAGGATCTCTCTTAAAAGATAGTAAAGCTCTAAGCTGCATTAGTATGCATCTTTTTTTATCAATACCAAAAGAATAGAAGATACAGACTGGACAAAGAAAGTACTAATGTCTTCATTGCACCTTCATCCCAAGTGTAGTTAAGTTATAGGGATAGGTAGTTTCTATCTTAATTGTCAAGGTCATGCACGTCATTCCCTTTCGTAGTAGTTTTTGTTCGGAATGAAACTCTTCTGAGTTTGATCACCATGGTCGGCGTTCGTGTCCAATTGTTAATTAAGTTTGTAGGCACTAGGGTAGACCATGTCATAATAGACTGAGAGCTAGTAAATTAAGAAACTGGTATTACGAATGAGTCCAAAATCAAATGGACACAAAAGCAAAGGACGTGGAAAGAGTTACTGCCTAATCGGTCCCCTACGAGTGGACACCACCGGTTCACGGTTGCTTGGGACATGATTCTAAAATCCATTTATTTCAAACCTAACACTACAGTCATTATCTTGCTGCCCACTTAAATGCAACAATCATATATTTCATAATTCATCTCCCCACTAAATTTTCCATTTCCATCTTCATAATTCAACGGGTAAGGCTATTATTGCATTAATTTTGAAATGAATTTTATTACTTAAATCAACTCCTCTTGATGAGTTCGAGTTTCAATTCACAAGTATAATTGTATCGAGCATACTCGTGTATGTAAGTAAACACATGGTAAGAAATTTGCATTAAGTGATAACAATAGGTGGACCAAATTTTCAGAAGTCTCTCAATTAATAGTTAATTGAGGGCGAAAATATGTCAAGTTACATAAATATTAGTTAGATTGAATTTGTCAATTGATTTTAAATTATTAAATCCTCAAGTATTTATTTTAAAAAACAATTAAATCATTGAAAAAAACCTAAGTCGTGTACATAACACTTAATGAGAGTGCAATGCGATTTACATTATTTTAAGAACACAACATTATTAAAAATAAAATTTAAAAAAAGTGGTATTTTATTACTTGGTTACAATTCCTTACACGATTATAAATTTAATGTTTAAAATTCTTATAATATGGTAATTTTTAATTAATTATTTTGAGTATAATACCATAACTACAGTAATTAATATCTAACTACTGATTAATTTTTATGTTGACACAACTGTTAAAGAACTATGTTTGATACTAACAAAATATTTAAAATAACTTATATAACTGACTGCCGCACTACCAAATCTTTTTACAATTTAGAGGCATTTTAATATGAATACATATGTAATTCTCTAATTAATCCTCTAAAAAATGTCATAATTACGCCGCCTATTTATACACAAGTCACCATTGAAATAAAATCGTTGTCAAAACACTGCTGTCTTGGTCTCACCCCTTTCCCTGTCGCTAGGGCATCTCCAATTTTCCGATGTTGCCCGAGAACGAGAAGTCAATCGCCTGCATAATGTTTGCCATCTAAGATTGGAACAGATAAAGAGACCACTCCCAAAGTCCCATGTGGTTACAAGATTGTCTAACTTGACGAGATTACGGTGTTGACTTCTGTATTTAATCGGTGATGGTAATGATGTGTTGTGGGACTGCTTCCTTCTGCCGCCTCAAATCAAAGTGGAGGTTGATTTCTTACCTATCGAGTAAAGCAGTTGTCTGGTCAACAACACATTGAAGAATAAATTGAGATTATAAATTGAAACATTAGGACATAAGATTTGGACCTTAGACTTTAAAAAAACAAAGTGAGACTTCTTCCACTAATAATAATGTGTCTAAGAGTGAGTGTGCAATTCTAGCACAATTTTTATAAACTTCAAAAAATTCAAATCCAAAACATATTAAAAGGTCAAATTATCAATTAAAATATTAAAGTCAAAAGTATTATTAGACAAGTTCGACAATAAACAAAATTAGACGATCTTATTAGAAGGAATACACATTTAATAAAAAAGGTTTCATAAAGATTATGAAGAGATGAGAAATTAAATAAAATAATTCTTAAACTCTCAATCAAATGTTAGAAATTAAGATAAATTATGAGTTACAAACTGAAAGTGTTAAGATATGTGTTAAAATATCTTGTAATTTTAGGCATTTTTTGTAACTGAACATAGTTAGATATATTTAGAAGTTTACCTTAGTTGGGGCTCTTGAAGATAAAATTACATGAAAGATAAAATCTTAGTGAAGATAGGATTTATTATTTGGGATAAAATCACCATGTTTAAATAAGGATTGTGTGCAAATTTTTGGTAATTTTTTAGCTATCTTTGGAAGCCTATTTTGATGATAATGGTTATCAAATCATGTACTAAATGTGTACTATTTTTGTGAGGGAAAAACGGGCAGACAATTAATCAATTTGTGCAGCTGTGTTTCTTTGTTTTTGCATGAGTAATTACATGCTTTATTGAGTCATTCTTAGCGGTTGCGTTTCTGCATAAGTGGGTGAATAATTGGACTGTTACTCCATGTCTTTGTGAGGGAAAAATGTGCAAAAACTTAGTTGAGTGTGCAGGTAGTTTTCGAGGATTCTATCCACATCTGACAACTGCATTTTCCCCTAGGTTGTGTGATTTTTTAGGCCGTCTTTTATGTTGTTTTTGTACGAAAACCTCCAACAATTTTCATATGTTTTACATCTTTATTGTTTTAATGTTTCGGTGATAAAACATTTGTTGTTTTATTGAGTTTTCATAGCTACTATGCATGGGATGCATCATAGACAATATCGAATGTTAACAACAGATTTCTTAGTTGACAACTTCCCGTTCTTTCATTGATGAAGCGGCATATTTAGAGGAGTTACTTTTTATCTTAAATGTTGTTTTTGTTTGTGTCTTTATTGTTTTAATCACTTAAGTTATTTTATTATCATCTTATTATCAATCATTGTTGAGAAAATCCTCTATTGAGGTTAACACAAGGTGGTCGTATTATTGGGTGTGAAATACTTTCATGGGGTGTGAGGATGAGGAATAACATCAAGGGTTAGGTGGGTCAGCTCTGTAATGTCTTGAGTAAAAATATTGTTATTTCTTGGTGAAAGTGATTAAGCTAGATGAGGGCTCCGCAGACGTAAGTAGGTTGTGTCAACTTGGGTTACCAAATATTTGGTGTTGATTTGTTTATTTCGTATTTAATTTTTCTATTTTCGTTTATGATAGAAAATTTATAGTTGCTGACATAATTGCATTATATCAAGCAACCACGGATACAGTTCAAAGAAATTGCGACTGAACTAAAATTATTTCAAAATTACATCATTTCAAATTTTCAATTAGTATCAGAGTGGGTCACCGGATCAAAACTTGGTACATCAAGTTAGTGTAGATCTGTGTTTTGCAATTATGACTACAAGAGAAGGAGCATCAATTATAGGCCACTGTTGTTAGATGTTCCAATTATCCAGTTTGGAAATCAAGGATGAGAGTTTTTATTCAAGCACAAGGAACCAAAGCATGGAACTCTGTTTTGCATGGTTGGACATTTCCAGAGACAATTGATGAAAAGGAAGAAGCAGTACTTAAAGATCCATTTGAATGGACGAGAGTTGAAGAAGAGAGAGTGCTTGGAAATTCTCAAGTAATGCATGCTATCTTCAGTGCAGTAGATGAAGGGATCTTCACTATGATATCAACCTGTGAATTGGTAAAAGAAATGCGGGAAACTTTGCAAATAATACATGAGGGATCTAAATCTGTAATAGTTTTGAAACTTCAGATGTTAGCCGCTAAGTTTGAAGAACTTAAGATGGATGAAAGGGATACTATTGGAGACTTCTATGAGAGGTTGCATGACATAGCCAACCAAGCACATCAACTTGGGAAGAAGTATTCGAATATGAAACTTTTCAAAAAAACTTTGAGATCACTGCCTCAAGATTCATATAAAAAATTGCAGCCATCGAAGACGCCCATGATATTAATGAATTATCTTTGAATAAGGTAATTGAGATTCTAACAGACTTTGAGATGAATTTGTTGAGAGATAAACGTAAGAAGAATAAAGGATTGACATTGCAAGCTGAGGTTGGTAAAGTCGTGAATGATTTAGGAGATAAATCTGATGAGAAGGAAGAAATGGAGTTATTAATAGGAAATTTCAGCAAGTGGCTAAAGAATGTAAAGAAAGATAAACTTCAGTTTAGATAGAATGATGAGAGTTCTTCCAACAATAACTTCAAACAACAAGCACAAACAAAGAAGATACAATGTCATAAATGTTAAGGTTTCAGATATGTGCAAGTAGAATGTGCTAACACCTTGAAGAAGAGAAAAGGGAAGTCTCATATGAGCACTTGGAGTGAAAATGAACTTGAAAGTGAGTATGGTAGTAAAGAAGAATTTGTGAGCAATAATTTTGTGTTGGTTGTTTTATACATCGAAAATCCAGTTGCTTGCTTCACAGCAACCAAGGAAGAAACTGATGATGAAATCATGGATAAATCAGTCCAAAATTCTAGGAAAAATCTAAATCAATCAGTTATGATAATGATGACAATGATTTATGGTATAAAAGGGAGGATATTTTTAAATCCTATGAGTTAATGTATGAAAAGCGGGTGCAAACGTATAATAAGAATGAAAAGATAAAAAAGGAAAACTCTATTATGAAGAACATCATTCAAAATTTAGAGAAGACCTATTATCTATGATAGATGAGCTTGATGAAACAAAGTTGAAACTGGTCAGTGTGGAAAAAGAAATAAGAATGTTAAATGGAGATATCAAAAACCTAGAACAATTGTTGGAAATTTGTATGATTAAAGGAGACTTTCAAAGTGTCAGTTACAAAGGTGAATGATGAGAAAATCGATGATGCTAGATTTGTCAAAGGAGTCGAAAGTTTATACCTACATGTCAATTTTGTGGAGTTATCGAGCACATAAGGTCGAAATGTTACAAGTTGTTACAAATGATATCTCAAAGGGTTCAAAGCAAAAAAAATCTAGACACTTTCCATTAAATTTCCAATGGCAACCCATATAAACAAAGCATACTTGGGTTAGAAAGGGTAAAGGAAGCTACTTGATGGATGATCAAAGTTGTATGGATGACCATGTTACTTTTGGAGATGGAAAGAAGGCCATGGTAATTAGAAGTGGGACACTTTGCGTGGATGGATTGCCACATTTCAAAAATGTGCTTGATATGGATGGTTTAAAAACCAACTTGGTGGTCGAATAAAACCTTCAAATATAGCCTTACGAACCATCACAAAGACAAAATGAAGCAAAAACCAAAAATTGCCCAGATTCACAGTTAGTTGCTGCTGGTAAAGAAACTGTTCAAATAGAAGACCAGTTGGTTGCTTATAAAGGAGAAATCAACCATATATCTAATGACAGAGTTAATGTAAAGAGGAATAAAACCAGGTTTGAATTTCTTCGAGGGGCACATAGACTGTGTTCTTTAAAATTTTGAAGTATACTGATGTTGTTTACTAAAAAAAAACAAAAAAGGGATCGAAGGAGTTAATGTCTAAATGCTTTGAGTTTTTTATTTTTGAGTTTTCTAAGGTTTAGGTGATTGGTGTGTATCAGAATTTTCCTTGTTAAATAATATATTTGATGTAAAAATGAGGTTATGCTTGATGATTTGAGAGTTTTGCTATTGAATTTTGATTTAGGGAGCTATATCGAGAAAATGTTGATGCTTAGTTGGAGACCTATAGGAAGACTCGAGTTTTCTATGATTTGGGTTTTTCAAGTTCTATCTTGGTTTATCTCTATATGGTGGGCTATATAAGTTCAAGTAATATGATTTCATTGGGGTTGGATATTTGTTCAGATATTATGACTGGGAATGAGATGATAAGAGGTATAACTATAAATGTTTGACTATCGGAGAGATGTTGGCTTGTTAGATAGTTCGTTTCCAATGATGTACGGACAAAATGCTATTGTCGTGAATGAATTTGTGGACAAAGATGGAGTGCACCTAATCCAGATCCTAAGATTTATGCACCCACTATTGAACAGTGTTGTTGAAGTCGAGAGGCTTCTTTATTGATGATTATTGGTTTTGGATTTGTGTCGGTACCCTTTTTTATTTTTCTCTTCTATTTAACAGATTATTCATTGTAGCCTTTGTCCTCTGCTTGTTTGGCTTTTTGTACTAATCATCATCACCCACTTCCTTTCTTTAGGAATCAATAACGAGGGGATACTCTCGCTTTAACTGGTTTGTTATTTATTATCTTATAAATTTAACTGAGTATAACAAATTTAATTTGAATGTTTTGTTGACTGAGAGGAATTTGCTACATGTTGAGTTGGTTCGAGAGTTTTATTGTGATTTGAATAAGGGAGTGTAGGATGATACAACTTTATGCTTTCATATAATTTATGTGAGGAGGAGATTGATTAAGTTTGATTATGCTTCGTTAAATGCATTTTTGGAGTTTATGAATTTAATCAATCGTAAGTGGATGACTTTGATGTGAGTAATAATATGTTGGCTAGTGTATGGTAAATTGTCATCTTGGCCTTCTATTATTGCACTATATTCTTATGATTATTCCGCTACACCAACTGCTAATTTTTGTTGATGATTATGATTTATTGAACCGAGGGCATCTTTCAAGCGGTTTGGATGCACTTTGTTATCTCAAGAAAAGGGTTCTTTAATCGGCTTCTTATGATGCTTAGTCTTGCTTTTTGGCATCTTTTTGTCCTAAGGAGGAGAAACATTGTTAAGAGAAAATTGGATAATTTTTGAATGAATGATTTTTTGTTGGATTATTGTCTCTTTGGAAGAACTTGGACAATTTTTATTGAACTTGTTGGTTATCTCATTAGAAGAACTTGGACAATTATTATTGAACTTGTTGTTAGTTGGAACTCGATGTTCAATTAAGGGGGAGTGCCCAATTATCTTATTAAGGGGGAGTTCCTGTATGCGACAACTAACGTTAAAAGGGGGGGAGGGGGAGATTGTTAAGATATGTGTTAAGATATCTTATAATTTTGGGCATTATTTGTAATTGAACATAGTTGGATATATTTGAAGATTACCTTGGTTGGGATTCTTAAAGATACAATTAGATGAAAGATAAAATCCTAGTGAAGATAGAATTTATTATTTGGGATAAAATCACCATATCTAAATGAAGATAGTGTTAAGATTTTTGGTAATTTTTTTTGCTATCTTTGGAAGCCTATTTTGGTGATAATGGTTATCTAAGGTAGTAGAATTTGTGTAGATTTGATTGACTATTTGCTAACTGTGTTTCTGCTACATTTTACATGATTTTCTAGACTGAATATATGATGTTTTTTTGAGGAAAAAATTGACAAAAAATTAATCAATTTGTGCAGGTACGTTTCTTTGTTTTTGTGTTTATTGAGTCATTCTTAGCAGCTGCATTTCTGCACATGTGGGTCAATAATTAAAATGTCACTCCATGTCTTTATGAACGAAAAACGTGCAGAAACTTAATTAAGTGTGTAACTAGTTTTTTGAGGATTTTATCCACATCTGGTAGCTGTGTTTTCCCTGGGCCGTGTGATTTTTTGGGATATCTTTATTGTTGTTTTTACGCAAAAACCTCCAATAGTTTTCGTGTCTTTTATAGTTCTATTGTTTTAACGTTTCGGTGATGAATCATTTATTGTTTTGTTGAGTTTTCGTGGCTGCTGTGTGTGTGATGCTTCAGAGACAATATGTTGAAACCCCACCCCGGTGATTTATGTGTCTGACGCCCTACGTGACATCTGGACGCGCATCTCACGAGGGAGGAATTCCCTACTAGTGCAAACCTCCAAAAACAAACTCATTTCACTCACATCCGAACAAATCTTGAACATTGCACCCAAATTCCCTCCTGAAATTTAAAAATCTTAGGGCCCAAATTGAAATCCGATTTCTAAGATAAAAAGAAATTCCATGCCTCTAGTTTATTCAAAACCAAAAATTACCTCATCGGATCTCTATAGATCGAGATATCACCAAAATACGGAAACATGATCAAACATTTCGATCCGATCATCTCACTTTGATTTAATCCATAACTCTCTAATTAATATCAAAGCTCTAGATTTTTATGGAGAGGTAGGAAATTTTTTTAGAAAACTAATGCTTCAAAAATCGAGTAAATCGGAGGTCAGTTATAAGCGCATAATTTCAAAAGAATTGGAAAGTATTAAATTGAAATTACGGAAAGAAACTTATTTAGCCCATTAACTTAATTATTAAGATGTCACCCACCTTAAATCCTTTTGCTTTAGG
>JANIPM010000233.1:10353007-10369158 GCA_027478405.1 Erythroxylum cassinoides
AATTTTAAAATATTATTAAACAAAAATTAATGAATTTATTTTAATTTATAAAAATATTAATTTACATAATTAATCCATTAATTAATAAACTCATTGATTTTTAAGAACAAAAGTGATTAAAGTAAATGACTGTTTAAAATTTTAACAATTAACCGGTTGAATCATTTTTTAATTATCATTTAAACCAATATAAATCTTAACCAAAAAATATAATCCGAAAATTGCTTAATCCAACTCAATGTGATATTGCTAGGCCTAGCTGGGAAACCTCAACTGTTGATTGAGAAAAATCGTGTGTCATACAAGGACTGCATCAATTGGCAGTCAATCGAAGAAAGCATATCCTTTTGATCTCTTTGTTCTTAGCAAGCAATCTTCAATTGTCAAGGAACATGCTTCTTTACTTGTTAAGGCCTTGGTGAGCTACATACGCCAAGTCTGGGATGGCTTATCTTTCCATTGTCGTTTTCCTTCACTGAAGTTTTTCTGATCCAACTTTAAATGCCTCAATAAGAAATTTTCACGCAACATTTTTGAACAATTGCAACAGTTTTCAAGTCAATAATTTAACACCGATTCTTGGATAAGCAAGTAGGCTATTCAGAATCGCAGAGTCTTAGGTCCTATATCGACATGGTTACAGAGGAAATGGCAGAAATCCAGGTTGAATAGATTAGATCTTGAACAAGACTCCAACCTTTTGAGACTAGAGCGAGAAAACAAAAGGAAGAAAGGCAGAATTCATGAATTTGACATACAAAGATCAGATCTTTGCGTATCGTTCATGGAGAATTAGCAGGTACGACTAAATCGTGCCAAGTAAAAGTCTAAGAATCACACCACAGATTCATGGTTGTCTCTGATTCTAACAGCAGTCCTCGGAACACAAGTAACCGAAGCAACTCTGTGCACAGTCATAACAGCAAGAACAACTGCATTTGACCCCACGAGCAATCAAACTAAAACCCAACAAAACAAACTAAAACAGAAACGTTGAAAAGTGGAATAGAACTACATACCATTCATTTACAGCCGTTTGCTGTTCATCATTTGACGTCTGATAGTTCCTGTCTATGGACTGAGTTGCAGGTGGCTCCATCTGTGAAATCGTTGGATAGAGATATGGTGTTGGCAGTGAATCCTCCGCTTTCCTTCCCTTGTTTTGTAGTACGTGTGTAGATAAAGTGGAGGAATTTTAACCTTCCTCTTTAAGAGGATTAGTTTTACCACTTACTTTGGTGTATGAGAACCGTAGTTGACCAAATGTCAAATGACCGGTAGTTTATTAGTACTTTTTTATGACATTTGAAAAATGACAGCAACTAACTGTTTGTTAAGTCAAAGAGTTTGCATTCAAGCTATTATACGGTGTGCTCACTCCTTCCTGTACCCGGCAAGAAATAGTCAAAAGAGGCCCCAAGTTTCCAATAATCTGATGCCAGACCTCTTCTTTAGGTCACTTGATCCGGAATTTAAGTTAAAAGCACTCTTATCCCCACAGCTGACCAACAAGTGGACTCATACGCGGCTTCCTTAATTCACCATGTTCCCTGGTCAAAGCAGTCAATCCTTTTTATGTTAGCGAATAAGTTGAATATAAATTAGGGATGAAATCGTAATTTAAGTCTGAACTAGGGTTATGTTAATATTTGAATAAAAAAAATTCTTCAATATTTTATTCTTATTATCTTAATTATTTTAAAATTCTATGGCGACGAATTCCTTTTTTTTTTCCTTTTCTTTTCTTTATTACTATTATGGCCTTCTTTTCCCTATATTTTTTTATATAGAAATTAATGAATCGAATCAAAGTTGAAATTGAAGTAATCCGAGTTTTGAATAAACACTCAAACCTCCCTAAATGAGTAAATCATTGGCGGATCAGACCCGTCACATCCAATTGGAAATCAACAAGTCACGTTTATAATGCTTTAGCTGCTTCCAAATTTAATTAAGAATACCTTAATAACGCTGTTATTGTTATATCGAAACGATGATAGAACAAAAGTACATCTAACATTTTGGATCTAACATCTAATCAAACGCTTTGGCTCCTAGCATGTACGTGGAGGAAAAGTGAAATGTGCATAGAGGAAATAGGAATGAGCTTCTACAATTGTTGAAGCTCTTATATTTTAGTGCAAGTAGTATACAAAACCTACCTCTAAAATCTCCAGTCCAACATATACTTGGAGGATGAAAAAGTTTTTGAAACGTCAGGAACTAAGTACTGACGACAACTGTGAGGCCCCATACAACCTTTCCACTCAGGCAACCAAGACCCAGTGGTCCTCCTCTATAATACTCCCTCCTCAACAGTAAAACAGTTCCATTCTCTCTACAAAGGTGTTATCTAGTTGAGAAAACAAGCAAATGTTGTTCTCCGAATTCCCTGACCCATCTCCAGACTGTTAAATATGGCGCCATTTTGAATAGATGAAGATCCCGAGCATGCTCGGAGGAGATGGAGGAGGAAGAACCTCTGTAATGATTGGAAAAGAACAGGTGTCACTGTCACCTTAAGTCGGAAGTTTCATGCTGAGATCATTCGTCAGTCTTGTTGCCACAGGAGAGACAGAATAATGCATGAAGCTGGAGTAAAATGTCATTGAAGAATAAAGAGTCAAAAGAATTAAATACACGATGAACAAAAGAAAAGGGTTGTAGGACACATGAATGGAGTAACATTTACCTCTCAGAGGGTAGCTTTCCTTTTGTAATTTTTGAGCTTGTAAATAGCGGAAACTGATCAAGTTTCATATCAGCTGATTGAGGGCTGAGGGGCATATCCTGCCAGTTTACATGAAACCATAATAATCTGTTTTAAGTAAGGGAAAGACATTACGAAAAATAAAAAAAAAGGGAAATGAAAATGACTGAGAGGTTACGATCAATTTTGTTGCATGTGATGATGTGGTGGAATGGGGAACATCAATTTGCGGTGAGTTTTTCAACCACCAATGTTCTAGTAACTTGCTAGCAGTCGCCCTCTCTGCCGGATTTCTAAGAAAGCAACAACGCAGAAAATCCTTTCCCTCAGGTGACAATGTTTGAGGTATAGGTGGAGTATCTCTCATGACTTTAAACATTGCTGCGGCCTGCATGGTGAAACAATAATCAGATCCAACTATAGGGCAGAAGGCCATACAGCCCTTGTACACAAAAACTACTCCAGTACTGCATGGTTAATCAAACAAAACTCATATACTTGGATTCACCAAATGCAGAGGATATGAATGCGGAAAATTCTAGTAATAAAATCAACATACTCATCATATCACAAAACTATGCAGTGACCGTGCTCAGGAATGATCCTCCTTGACTAATACCAAAGATACCATGCAGCCATTACAGAGCTTAACAGGTAGCAAGTTCAAAGTTCAGCCTTTGGCATAGATAATAATGTCCCTTTACTTGATTAGAAGCCAAAAATAAGGGAGAAAGGAGATGCCGTGACCAGGCCAGTGGGATGAGGTGAAGAATCAATATGATTGTAAACAGGGACAATGAGATCATACAAATGGATGGTGCGGCATTCATCTGTTAGTGCTAATTTATATAATCTCATTTATTACTGTATCGTGAAGACCCCATCCACACATGTTCTACCACAGAAAGGAACTTACAACTTCAAAATATAAGGAGAATAGAACCAAGAATCCTGGACACCAAGGATAGCCACAAAACGTTAAAAGGAAAAACCAAAGAGCAGAAACAATATCATGTTCATGTTCAGGCAATAAAGTTAAAATAGATGTACTCGAGTTGATGTAATTCCTATGATCACTGAAACTAGTTTTTCAGAATTTGGGGTCATTAAAAAAAATAGTCATTATCTCCCTCCTGAGTCAAATTCACCACATACATGACTGCAATTTGAAGATCAAAACTGAGTTTTCATTAAGAAAGCAAATCAGTGATAGCATGGAACTTACCCCCTCATACTCACTCCATGGAGGTTTCCCAGTGAACATTTCAATAATTGTACAACCCAAACTCCAAATATCTACTGCAAGTGCAAGGTCAGAGTTGGTCTCTTTCTGCATAACAGCTTGCATGAGCTGCAAAAACAGATATAGAAACAGAATATCATGATAGAACTATAAGATCTAAAACATCACAATCAATGTTGCCATGATAAGGTACCTCTGGAGCCATCCAATATGGACTTCCTTTTAAAGAAAGTTCAGCAGCATGTCCACTGAGCTGCATATGAAACAAATTTCATGCATCATTAGCCCATTGCAAGAATCTGCGAATTGATCATGAATAAACCAGATGAAGTAACTATGCATGTGATTTTGTAAAACCATCATGCTAATTCCATGTAAACAAGTTATGCTTATTACCATTGCAATAAAAATTGATGAAGTACAGAACAATCACATTTTTGGCTAATTTAAGGTTCCAATATTTTCAAACCGATCACTAGAGTTCTAGTTGATCAAGTGCAGTGAAAGAAATCATTATAAACGAATAATGTTTCTCATGATGATAAAGCACATAAGATATATTAAATCTTGTAGACTCAACCTCTCTCTTCCCCAAATTCCTACTAAAAGAAATAAAAGATACAACTTGAGACAGATTGTCTATTACTTACAAAACATCAAGAACACAACAGCAACAAAGAGATATACCAAAGATTCTGTGTAACAAATATTACTTCAGTTTTGGGTCCAAATATACATGTTTATATGCATGATTCGGTGGCTGTTACAGGTTTTTAAAAAAAAAGAAAAAACAGTACTCACATGCTTCGCCATCCCAAAGTCGGCTAGCTTCACAACTCCAGATGCATCAACAAGCAAATTTGCACCCTTTATGTCCCTACATCACCAAGGAACCAAATTAGTCTTACGTCACAGACATTTAACAGTGTTTACAGGCTCTAGTGCTCTACGCCAAGAGACTGTCAAAGTATATGCCGAGATCATCATCAAGCTATTAAAGCACACATTATTTTACCTATGTATTGTTTTTGTGCTATGCAGGAAAGCCAAACCGGAGAGAATATGACGAGTAAAAGAACGGACAACACTTTCTGTAATGGCTCCACAATGTTCGCGCACATATCTATTGATTGAACCAGGATGAACATACTCTAGATATATATAAAAGTGATCTCCCACCTACACATTTACAGGGATTATAATCGACCAAGTTCTTGAAGTCAAACATGGTTTAAGAGAAAAACACAAAAACCACTAGGTGACACTGGCATATTACTTACTATTTCACTACCATAATACTGGACGATGTTTGGATGCTTCAGATGGCTAAGAAGTTTAATTTCCTGAAACAAATGAAAGAACTTATGCAACAACATCTTCACTTCAATGGGTTAAGAATGGACAAAAAAGTTGTGGTGAAGAACCTGCTGTAATTGTTTAATGCACTCTGCAGATTTTGGGTCATCTGGACATATCTCAGCTTCCTTCATCGCACATAGAGCCCCAGTTTCCCTGCCAGGAAAGTGATATAAGTATAGTTTTTTGGAGCAAAAGGAACTTAGCATAAGATGTTAAAAGAGTATGTACCGGTTACTGGCAACATATACACTTCCAAAAGTCCCACGTCCAATAAGCTTCCCTTTCTGCCATTGACCTTTCAAGGGAGTAGACTCTGGTTGTCTAGCTATAACTTGGGGAATGACAGTTGATAACGACTGCATAGCCGCTCCTGATGAGTACACAGCTGCTCCTGTTGAGTGCGCAGTTGCTCCTGGAGGAAGAGGCAACGGGTGGACCTCAAGATTTACAGTGGTTTCACGTCGTGCAGTCGAAGCTTCAGCTGACAACTTGGTGTTCAAAGGTGAACCAGGTCTAGTGGGACTTCTGGGGTTCCAGCGAGGACTCCTATTTTGTGGACTATGAAGAGGGGAACTCTCATTACTATAAGCACCATATTCAAAATGTCCACCTGAAGGAAGAAGCGCTGGCATGTCTAATGCCAGCGTCTCTGTTGCAGAGCAGCCCTGACTTGCTTTAGGCATCAGGTAGAAAGGACGCAACTCAGGGACATTAGAGATTCGTTGCGGACTCCTTACAGGACTCGCAAATGGGCTATTTGGAGCACTTCTAGGAATATTAAGTCTCATATTTTCATAAGAACAATCCAGAGTACTTAGCTCTGGAAGCACCATCTTAGACGGCTTTGTCTCTAGATGGTCTACCATCCTCCTCATGTCCCTGCCACCAAATCCACTGCCATACAATATGTCTTTTAGAAAAAGTACAGAACCAAGGAAGCTCAATTCACCAACAGGACATTATCTTCATGTATTGGGGAAGAAAATGTGTCCCTATTACCCGCAAGTTAGGGTTGCAATCAATGTTTTGCACGATAGCATTTGAGCGATTCCCATCACAGAAATCAATGCTTTCCTTAGCAGAACTATGGATCACTTATATTTGTAAGTATGTTATAATTTTTTCCGTCATATTTGAGGCATAACTCTACGAATCAACACAAAATTAAATAATTCCAATAAGATTGATACAAGGAAAAGTGCATACCTTGAGGCCGGAGAAATTGTAGGAGAGACAGCCTCTCCTGCACCGTCAGCTCTATCTCTTTCTCGATCTACGTCTATAGGAGACGGCAGCCGAGAATCACCATCCCCCAAGACCGAATTCTCCGGCACAGGCAACGGAAGCGGAAGAGGAAGCGGCAGAGGGACCGAAGTAGACGTTCTCAATGACCCCGGCAGGGCGGAGCTACTCACACAGCGTGACATCAGCGCCATATCCGCCGAGTCGGCGGACAATCTGGGACCCGCCACATCCTGGTCTGTCAAATGTCTCAGCTTCCTCTGACGCGTGAGCTTAGCGCCGCCACCAAAACTCACACCTCCAATATTGCCCTTCTTACGATTGGTAAGTTTCTTCGTGGGCGACGTAGAATCGTCAGGGACAACAGCGGCGGCGGAAGAAGAGGAGTAGGAAGAAGATGAAGTCAATGGTCTATTAGGGGACGAAGTAGAAGAGGTAGAATAAGAAGAAGAAGAAGTGGACGAAAAGGTGATGTTAGGAAGCCAACGCATGGCGTGAATTGCATACAAAGACCATATTTTTACGCATCTACATAATTAGTGTTATCAATGTAGTCCCTGCTTCTTTACGGTTAAAACACCTAGTCCTACCAGAAATGGGAAACCCAAGTGGAGGTGGAGGAGGGGAAAACATAAGTGTCGATGGAGGGTCGCCGGAGGCTAGTGTGCACGCGGTTTACAGAGGGACATCTTGCGTCGGCAATTAGGACGTCAAGGTTGTTGAAAACTAAAAGTCAACGGCTTTCTCTTTCTATAGCTATAAAGAACAACGACAGACAAGATGAGGGATAGAGAGAGGGGGGGAGAGAAATGAAATGAAAGGAAGTGTGTCTGAATTGGGTTGGGAACTGTTTTTGGAATTTCCGTTATAAATCTATTTTATACGGTCTACTAGTTCCTACTCTTTTAGTAATATATCAGATTTTTTGCAATGAATTTAGTAAAAAGAAATTCAGTTTTCTTCCAAATGACTAAACAAAACTTAACAACTAACAAATATATGTAAAATTTACTATTTTAATTAAAAATGTATATGTTAATCACTTGACTGGGATTGGATGTTGTAACTAAGAATAGAATAGATATCAAATATACGTAATGCATTGCCACATCACCTCGTTCTGGGGAAGAAGAACCTTTTTCACAACTGCCATAGATTGATTGTATTTGTAGCATAGAATGGTGCATGGAACGAGACCCTTTGTTCAGTATTATTCTGATTTATTCTATCTTATAAAAATTCAGTTATTTATTTTATAGGATTTAAGTAGGATCCACGCGTAATTTACGCGAAACCTATATAAATAAATGGCTGAGATTTATTGAACAGAATAAAACGATATAATATTAAACAAAAGATTTGGACTTTCATGAACATCTACATTTTTGGGTAAAATAACAGGAACAGGACGTTTTCATCGTTTTCTAAGTATAAGTGTTAAAAAAAATGAAATTAGATAAGAACAAGTCAAGAATGAGATGTGTTCCCCAAGACTCGTATGGTCTTATTCAAACAAAAATAAGAAGGGGATGAACGAGAAAAAATGAATAGAAAAAGGTTCAACTTATGCTTTGAGGAAGTCAAAAAAAGAATAAAGTACAAGCACAACTACATAGAATATAATATGTGGATACTAAACGAAACCCTTATTAACTCTTTAATAGAGGGAGGCTTAAGCTTAACCAAAACCCACCCACCCCATTTGGAGATAAAAAAGAAGGGCACGAGCTTCGAGGATTGACTGGGCCGGGGGACTATCGCTAACATCCCTGTCACCTTTTGGAAAAGCATAAAACTAAATGTGTTTTCCAAAACATGAAGCCTTCAAACCTTTTCTTTCCAGGCAGTCAAACGATATGATTGTAATAGAATATTGCCAGCAAATTCAACCCAAGTTTAACGGTGGGGCAGTGCTGTTATTTTGAACAAAGAACAAATACAAGACCCATAGTAAATTAAGCATAAATAAACACTTCTTATAAAAATATTAATTTGGTATCTAAAATGGAGTTTTTGTGAAATTTATTATTATTATTAATCAAATATTTAAATTGGCAATCTTTTTGAATGAGTTGATAAGGCAAAACATTAAGAACAGTGGACACGTTGCAAAGTGACCCCTCCGCGTACGCATTCACTGTTGATATTGTAGGACGACAAAGTCACTTGCCATTGCCAAGAACTTGTCGTGCATGGCTGCGAGCCAAAACGAAAGTCCAACCCCGAAGGTTACGTCTAAGGTGAAGTACGCCCCACCTTAGCAACATAAGCGTGTAGTTCTTTTAACAGTTCAAACAATACAGTAACTGCATTTCTTAACCATATTCATAAATTAGCTTAAGCTTTTGAAGGATAATGTCTGCATGATTAGAAAAACTATAATCATACTCGTTGGAAGATGCGTGTGGAAGTCTATGTCAGAAGAACAGTGAGCTTAAAAGCTCCGCCTTTAATTTGGTCTTAGGTTCAACGATTTTAAGATCCATTGACTTGATCAAGGTTCGACCAAGCAAACTCTTGACAAACAAGAAGGTTTTCCATGAATATAGTCCACTAATTCCAGACACTCTTCAAAACTAATTTATAACTCAACCGATCACCTCAAATCGCAAGTTTGGTAGGATTCTCCCAGGAGAGCATTGATATCCACATCCATTGTCAACTTCTTTGAAATAACTGATTAAGACAATACAAGTAAAAGGGGCCAAGACAAAACAGTAACAGCAACAGGCAGGCATGTTCTGGCTCTAGAAGCCAGCCAGCATGATGTTTCAAGCATTGTGTTTCAGGCTTCAGCTCTTCAGAAGCTGGCTAGACGTCAGACTTGACTACACGCGATACTTGAAGCCATAACTTCTCTACGCGATTACAGGTAGGTTCCATTTACTTGAATGTTTCCTTTCGAGCATTTGACTGGCTAACTATTGCCAATACAGCACCCTACCACTTAGTATTTACAGGTTTAAAATCCTACAATCGAAATAAGGTGTAACCTCGGAATTAAAAGACGATAAGAGCTAGGAAAATATTTCATAACAGAACCACAATTTATTACAAGTTTCTCCAAAACGATCCACTCCTGGAAGGAAAAACGAATAACACTGCTGGTGGAGATCCATGCATAACAGAGCATATTTAATAATTATGGACTGATCATTTTAATAACAAGATATTTCTTCCATTACACCGGCCTATCAGAACCTGATAGGCCAAAACCATCGAGCAACATGCATCCAAGTTCAGTCGCTTTAGATCTATCCATGTCCAAATCAATTTAATGCATCTCAAAGCACCATATAAAAACCACAATAATTGGTAAAGCAGCAGATTTATTCTTTAAATGCTTCTCCTCTTCAGTTAGATTGATCAAAACCACAAAGAATTTCCACATACAATCCAATGTCTATACCACCATAGGCTCTGAGGTCCCCAAATTTGTGGGAACAATCTTACACAAAGGATGGTTATCAATTTTAGTCAGAAGTTTCAATGATGAATCAACCTCGACATCATGAAGAAATACTCTATCTCCAACGTCCAGATTGCTCACATCCACCTCAATCTTTGGGGGAATTTTTTCAGCAGGACAGAGAAATTTAAGAGATGTTCTAATCTTGTTCAAATGCCCTCCTGTTTCATAATGAAATTGATTATGAATTTAACATAAGGAAATACCAACTACAGTTGGGTTGAGCTTCAATGACAATTTCAGCAATTTAAATATAAGTTAAAAAACCCTCCCACTTAACCTATAAACATATGCAACATGAAGAATCCAACAAGAAAATGTTCTAATTTTGTTCGATAAGTTTCTAACTGTTCATTGAAGGCAATTCCACAAACAATGTACAGAAAAGACAAGCAGCCCATTTCACATAGAAGTTACACTCTATGATACTTCCATACTGTGAATTTGGCATCATAATGGCTTATGTTGCAAAAATTTTCAATTATTGGATTGAAAATCACAAGTTGTTCCTACTAGAGAGCATCACACACTGCAACAATACCCGTACAAACACCCAAACATGAAATGCTTGAGTTCTATTTAGAAGGAAACTGTAAATGCTGCAAGGTGGTATGGTTAGAATAGCAACCAAATTAGGAAGCCATTATTAAGATGGTGGTGATTTCTTTTCATGTTGTGATCACATCGAGGGTTCCTTAGCCATACGAAGGGTATAATTTTGATATTACCTGTTTCCCAAGAAATTTACAATTGGCTTTACTAGGTCTCAGTTCACATTTTATGAGATCTATCCTTGTCCTTATATCTAGATTTCTAATTAGTTATTTGCAAGCTTGCGACTCTCAAGGCAGTCAATTGGCTTGTGTAAAGTTCATTTCCTTTTTTCTTCATCCTCTCTCCTCGTCTAAAGTCTGCCTCTTATTCCTCGTGTCAATATCCACAATATAAAAGCTCCAAAGTTCCAGTACTGTTCTATCGATCTAGGGTTCTATAATGTAAGGATTTCGGTCAAAGCTTACCTACGTGTATATGATCCCTTCTCCCTGTACATGGTCCCTTTCATCATGTTCCGTAACTCCCGCATGTGTTCTTGTCGCCCACTTCCTCAACCTTCAGCTACCGTGACGGAGAGTAGGGTATGAAGGGTTGGTTTAAAAACAAAACGTTGTTTTTGGTTTCGGGTCCTATCTTCGCCAAGCATAAGAGAGCACACTATCAAGCTTGCTCTGGAAGAGGATAGAAACTCAGACCTTCAACAACACGTTCAGATCTACCGTGGAGGCAATAGCTGGAGGTATATGGTTCTTGATTTAAGCTTCCGGTACTATTTTTACATATATATTACGGTTAAATATATATGATGCTTAATGAATGTGTTTTATACGTTCATGTTCTGTATGAAATGCATGCCTTTGCTTGGTTCTTGATTTTTCATATAATTCTTCCATTATGACTACTAGATTACGAAGTAAACTTCAACGGGAGTAAAAAGCTTCATAATTATATTTCGACTTAAAAAACATACAAGCTAACTTTGAGCACCAACCACTAGCAGACACATGTTAAAAGATGATACGAAAAGCGTGTAAATCACCTTTCTTGAGGCCAGGACAATCCTCTTCTCCTCTGAAAACAACAGGCACGTACACTTTCAGCTCTGTTCCATCTTCAGCCCAAACAAACACCAAGTTCAGTACCTTCCCGCTCTCCTCATCCCTATGTACCTACAACACAAATCCAAAAACCAAAAATCAACAAAATTCCCTCAACAAGCAACTAATTTGATTACAAAAACGAACATTACAAACGATTTACCTTAATGGGTAAGACTTTTCCGGATTCAAGAACCACCGACGACCCAGACCCGGCACGGATCTGAAGAGCAAAGGTTGTGGAGCAAAAGAACGGAACTTTAACAGAGTTAAGAAGGGAATGAATCTGCTTTCTTTCAGTGGTCAGAAGGCGTTTTCTCGAGATGATACCGGAGCGAGAATCTGGTTCCTTTTCGAGGAGGCTCTGGTGAAAAACCACCGCCGGAATTCTACCTTGTGCCCTCTCTCGAGATGAGACTCTACTCCCTGAGCACTCTCGTGGGATAGCTTGAATCGTATGGTATTGATGAGACGTTGATTGTAATGAGGACGGCGGTTGTGATAGCTGGGACCAAACCGCCGTTCTCAGGCCTCGCCACCACCTGCCCATGACGATATTGGGTAGCGAAAATCGTGGCCTAGTGGCAGCTGATCAAAGGGTTTTTATGTTATGTGAATTTGGGGGTTTAAGGATGGTATGTTAGAGATGAACTTTTAGGCTTCTTTTAAGAGTACGAGCCCAAGAGGTTATGGAAACTTTGAGGCAACTATAATGGGCTTAAATTATAGGCCGTGGTCTTTGCGAACTATGAGCTATTTCTTTCTGTTCGTTCAGATTAACCAATTTGGAGGCAACCAGAAATGATCTTCTAAGGCAAAAAAGAAACTTTTGGTATGGAACTTGTTTTCTTTCTAAGAAGGAAGAACAAGTAAATGTTATTTCTTCTAACTGTTTATAGTACCAGTCAGTGACCAAGTATACTTTATTAATCACATGCATAATATTAGTATCATGCTTTAGTAAGATCATTCATTACTAAGATTGCAAATTGAATTAATTGATTGAGGGAATTGTTATGCATTGAAACTTAGAGTATAAATATAGTGTACATTTGATTGATTAAGCTCCCAAATTAAAGAGTATACAATATAAATTCTTATTTACACTACTTTTAGAATAAGAACGATGGTACAAATAAGAAAGTATATCAATAAGGTTAGTGAAAATTAACCATCTATATTTAGAAAGATTTGGTTGTAGAATTTTTTAACATCTCTCCTCAAGTTTAGAATGTATATTGATAATTCTTAACTTGCTAAGTAGAGTTGAGAAATGTTGAGAACTTAATGACTTTATGAAAACGTCATTTAGTTAATTTAATGTGGGTATTTGAACCATTTTAATCATTTCTTATTAAACCTTTTATCATATAAGATGACAACAATCTCTATATATTTTGTATGTTCATAGTAGATCGACTTGAAGCAATGTATAGCGTAGCTTGATTCTCACAATATAGGTTTTGTGAGATGAGAATGTACAATGCTCAATTCTTCTAAAATGTTTTCAACCATATAGCTTCACAACAATTGTTGGTCATTAATCGATATTCAGCTTCTGCACTAGACTACGATACTATTTCTATTTCTTATCCTTCCAAGAAAATAATAAACGACCAAGAAATATACAATATCCAATAATTGACTATCGAGTGTTATGACATCTAGCCTAATAAAAATCACAAAATGCATTTAGTTGAATTGAACTTGTTGAAAGAAAGAATATTCCTTATCCCGACATTTGATTCACTTATTATAGGACTCAATGGGTTACTTCCAAATGTGAAACTTGTGACTTGTCCATGAATTGACTCGGAACACCACCTAATAAAATTTTTATCTGAAGATGGATCATCAATGTAATTATCCTCATATTTGCTAAGTGATAAGTTTTGCTCCATAGGAAATAAGGTTGGTTTTGCTCCAAGATATTTATATCTTCAAGGATTTCAAGTGCACATTTTCATTGTGATAGTGCAATTCGTTTATTGGGCCATATCACCTTTATACCTAGAAAATACTTCAAATTGTCCCAATTCTTAACTTGAATTGGTTTTTAAGAATAATTTGGTGTGTTTAATATCTATAGATCATTTCCTGCTAAGATAACATCATCCACATAAATGAAGAGAATAGAGAATTTATCATTTTGAGATCGGGAAAACAGAGAATAATCTGCTTGGATTGTTTAAAGTTAGCTCTCTTGAGGGTAAAAGAGAGCTTGATAAACCATTGATGCGGAGTTTTCTTAAGGTCATATAATGACTTATAGAGCTTGCATACATGAGTCTCCTCCTTTCATTTGAAACCAAGTGGTAAAGTCACATATATATTTTTATCAAGTTTTCCATTCAAAGAAGCATTATTAACATTAAGTTAGTGAAAATGTTAGCAATGTGTTAAAGCCACAGTAAGAATAAGTCAAACTATTACCAGCTTAGCAATAGGAGCAAAAGTCTTGGGGTAGTCTTAGTCTTCAACTTAGTTATATCCTTTTATAACTTGACATGGAATGTCTTATAAGTTTCTTATTTCTATAAAGTTTCCTATTTCCATAAATCCTACTTATTTTGGTTTTCTATTTCTATAAGTTTCCTGTTCTTAGTTTCCTATTTTCTTTAAGATTAGGATTACTTTCTCAAGCCTATAAATAGGCCTCCTAAACATTTTATTGTAAATCTTATCAATAATGATCTTATATTCAGTTGGATTTGAGCTTTCTCTATGAATGGATTCTTATGTTTCTTCAAATTAAGCATGTTGCTTAGTTGTTCTCATTTTTATCTGAATCAGATTGTATTAGAGTGGGTTGAATCACTACTTCTATGGGTAATAACAAAAATAGAAACACAAATTGCATTATAGATAATCATAGGTCAGATAACCAAAAGGAAGTATTACAAGAGATAGAGTATCCAATTATCCAACGGTTGGAGGATTGTTTGGAAGCGTGCTTCAAGGAGCTTATATCATCTTGATGCCCTTGATTTTGGGTATGGACACCTTAGAGAAGTATAAAGCCCGTCTGAATTATAAGCAAAAGACAGTAGAATTCGAATTGGATGACGGCAGAAGAGTGGTGTTTACTGGGGACAGGAAAGTAAGTCTACCCAGACTTGTTTCGGCTTTGACAGCAGAAAAGATGATGAGGAAGGGTTGTGAGGCATTTTTGGCCTATGTGGTTGACACCAGGGCAGATAGAGGGAAGCTTGAGGATATTCCAGTAGTCAGGGAATTCTCGGATGTCTTTCCCGAGGAATTACCAGGACTACCGCCAGCTAGGAAAATCGAGTTTCTCATTGAGCTTCTTTCAGGTACTGCGCCGATTTCAATTCCGCCTTATTGGATGGCTCCGGCAGAATTGAAAGAGCTTAAGGAGCAGTTGGAGGAGATGTTGGAGAAATGGTACATTAGGCCGAGCTCTTCACCTTGGGCAGCTCTGGTCCTTTTTGTAAAGAAGAAAGATGGCTCATTGAGGATGTGTGTAGACTACCGGAAGCTAAATCAGGTCACTGTGAAGAACAGGTATCCGCTTCCTTGCATTGATGATCTGTTTGATCAATTGCAAGGAGCCAAAGTCTTCTCTAAGATAGACTTGAGATCGGGTTACCATCAGTTAAGGATAAAAGAGTCGGATGTGCCAAAGACTGCTTTCAGGACTCGGTATGGGCATTTTGAGTTTTTGGTCATACCTTTTGGACTGACGAATGCCCCTACAGCCTTTATGAATTTGATGAATCGTGTCTTTAAGCCATTCTTGGACCAATTTATCATTGTCTTCATTGATTATATATTGGTTTATTCCAAGAGTGATGAGGAGTATGAAGAGCATTTGAGGATTTCTTTGGAGATTTTGAGGAGGAATGAGCTGTATGTCAAATTCGATAAATGCGAATTTTGGCTGAGAGAAGTTGCATTTCTTGGACGTGTGATTTCAGAACAGGGAGTGCATGTGGATCCGAAGAAAATAGAAGCTGTGGTGAATTGGGAAGCGCCGAAGAGTGTAGCAGAGGTGAGGAATTTTCTGGGTTTGGCAGGTTACTACAGGAGGTTTGTGGATAGATTCTCTATGATATCCGCTCCGATGACTAAGTTATTGAGGAAAAATCAGAAGTTTATCTAGAGTGATGACTGCTAGAAGAGCTTTGAGGAGCTCAAGCATAGATTGACGAGTGTTCTGATTCTGATTTTACCTTCTGGAGATGAGGGCTATACTGTGTACAGTGATGCTTCGAGGAAGGGTCTTGGTTGTGTCTTGATGCAGGGAGATAGGGTGATTGCTTATGCTTCAAGGCAATTGAAGTCATATGAGTTGAACTATCCGACGCATGATTTGGAGTTGGCAGCTGTGATCTTTGCCTTGAAAATTTGGAGGCATTATCTGTATGGAGTTCAGACAAGGATCTTTACCGATCATAAGAGTCTCAAGTACTTGCTGAGCCAGAAGGAACTGAATTTGAGACAGAGAAGGTGGAT
>JANIPM010000233.1:10369586-10382192 GCA_027478405.1 Erythroxylum cassinoides
TTGCCATTGGTCGAATTCGCTTATAATAATTCGTACCATTCGAGCATTCAGATGGCTCCATATGAGGCATTGTATGGGAGGAGATGTAGAACTCCGATCTGTTGGGATGAAGAAGGAGAGAGGAAATTGGTAGGACCAGAATTGATTCAGACGACGGTTGATAAAGTCAACCTAGTTAAGCAGCGACTTAAAGCGGCACAGGATAGGATGAAGAGCTACACTGATGCACACCAAAAGGAGATGGAGTTTGAAGTCGGTGAGAAAGTATTTCTCAAGACGTCTCATTGGAAAGGAGTATTGAGGTTTGGCAAGAAGGGCAAGTTGAGTTTGAGGTATGTGGGTCCTTATGAAATTCTTGAGAGGATTGGACCACTCGCCTACCGGTTGGCGTTACCTCCTGAATTGTCTCAGATTCATGATGTTTTCCATGTTTCTATACTGAGGAGGTATAGATCGAATCCTTCTCATATCATTCAGACTAGTGAGGTTCAGCTGAGGGATGATCTGAGTTATGAGGAGATGCCAGTGGAGATTTTAGACACCAAGGAAAAGGTCCTCAGAAACAAGACGGTTCAGTTAGTCAATGTCCTGTGGAGGAATCATTCGGTGGAGGAGGCTACATGGGAGCCATTGGAAGCCATGCAGGAGAAGTATCCATATCTCTTCGATGACTCAGGTAATAATTTCGATGACGAAATTTCTTTTAAGAGGGGGAGAAATGTTGGGCCCCAAAATTTTCTAATTGATGTTATTAAGCATAAATTATGTTAATTGTGTGATTATAGCTTTATTGGATTAAATTGGGTGTATTAGTGGATAATTGAGGTTCAATTGAGTTTAATGTGGTTTAAATAGGAATTAAAGGGTAAAATTTTTTAGGGCATTTTGGGAAGATTACTTGAGTTGGATAGGTTAAGGCTTTGCTAGGAAGGGTAAGTTGGTCTTTTTTTCCCATTAGACTTGAGTGAGTATTAGAAAGAAAGAAGAGAAAGGGAAAGGAGAAAAGAGAGGAGGAAGTTGTCGTAGGTGAGAAAGAAGAGAAGAGATTAGAGCTTTGGTTCCTAGAGGTTTTCAACAAGAATCGAAGCAATTCCCGGTAAGTTTGAGCTCATTCCATTATGTTGTGCTGAGATTAAACCCTAGAATTGATCTAGATATGTTAAAATCGGTTGTTGAAAGGTTTAGGGAAAAAATGGTTAAAATCTTTAGGTTGATGAGTTTGTGGCTGATTTGAAGGTTAGATTGAGTTAGAAATGGAGTATAGGACTTGATCTAAAGATTAGATGTGTTGCATTTGCAAAATTGGGAGGATTTGTGGAAGAAAAAGCTAGAAAATTGGGTTCAGGAGGTGTTCCCCGACCCGCACGTCGCGACGTACTCAAAAGCACGCGTCGGCATGCGAAGGTGGGTGTGCACGCCCCGTACGCATAGGCGTGCACGCCGCGGCGTGCGAGAAGGGGGCCGCGCACATGTCGTTCGTCGCTGCGAGTGTAGCTTTCGCCACGGTGAGCGTCGCCTTCGCCGCGGCGAGCGTCGCCTTGCCACGTCGAGCTCCAATTTTCAGAAATGATTTCCAAAGCTTATTGGTTATTTGTCTTTGAATGTTGTTTGATTGGAAACTTGTTTTGTTATAGGAAACCAAGCCGATTTGATGCAATCGTAAGAGAAAGGACAACAGTGAGTTTGGATTCTCAAGCAATATTAGGTGGGTAATATATTTATGGTTGTTGTGTGTATGGGCAATATGTGTATGCTTGCTTGCTTGTGTGTGACACTACTTGTGTTGAATTATGAGAAATATTGCAAAGGCATTGTGATCATGATTATATACTGCCTTGATAGGCATTATGGCATTATGTAAGAATGAAAAGAATGAAAAGTATGAAAGTTTTGATAAAATGCTTTGAGCATGAAACGAACTGTTATGTGCTTTGTTTGGGTGAGAGAGTAACGGATCGTTAGTCATGTGCACGTCGACGTATAGCCTTCTCCCGGCTGCCCGCTTGAGGCCACGAGATCCTTGAAAAATTGGACTCGTTTTGTTTACGGTATAAACTTCGGTTTATCCGGATCGTTTTACGAAACTCTCGAGCCATTTGTGTGCATTCATTATTGATTTGTTGGGCATGATGCATGATGAATTGTTACATTGTGTAATCATATGACATATTCTTGTGATGATTGTAAATTGATAGATTGATGACTTGCTATATGCTTGTGTATATATATGTATATGCTTGATTGTGTGGCTCGTTGCCAATGGCTATAAATGTATATGCCACTGAGCTTCGCAGCTCACCCTATTATCTCCCACTCCTCAGGTGCAGAACGAGACGATCGTTGATCTTGCAAGGCATCGGAAACTCCAAGATAGTTAGGAGCTTTGTATTAAGTTAGTACTTTAGCTGGCCCTCCGAGCATATCATCATGGAGCATTTTCATGTATTTTAGATTTAGACTTATTCTGTATTATGTATGGTTGAGAATACTTGTTAAACTTCCTTCAGATTGTAATGGCATGAAGCCCCTTGGCTTATGGGGTGTTTACTTCATAGTTAGAATGATTGTGCGTATGATATATTGTGTGCGAAAATGTATGTGTGAATCAAATTTTGTATGGATGTTAGGATCGGGTCCGACGTTTTGGGTAGCCCGTCGCGGGCGCAGCCCGAGGGGCCACCTCGGGAAAAGGGATCCAGGACCCAGGCCCAACAATTTTAATACTAAAGGAGTTCTTGATTGGATCGTAGATATTAAGAGGTAATTTGAATATCATGAGATCCAAAAAGAGACAACGGTAAAACTAGTAACTTGCAGGCTGAAGGGGATCGTCTCTATTTGATGGTAGAAAAACAAAGAAAAGAGATGGTATGATGGGAAGGATTCAGTTTGGTCTTGGACGTAGATAAAATGAAATAAATGTAGAAATAATTTTTTGTTTAGTTATTAACAAATTCTATTATAACAATTGCAATGGGGCAGATAAAGTTTTTAGTTTATGTAAGACTACTTTATGAAAATTTTGAGGTTATCTCGATATAATGATCTGGGAGAGATAGAGGAGCAGATGATTTCAAGACTCTTATATGGTTTAAGGTATGTCATGTGGGACAAGATTAGGATACTACTAATTCAGCCTTTTGTAAAAGCTCTCAGAGTTTAGGATTGGAGGCAAAATTTTTGGCTCATAAGAAAGGTATAATTGAAACTCTTTGCAAAAGTTATATTGGAGAAGCTTTAGGAGCTTCCATAGAAATGATGAAGACTCTGCTAGAACCTCCTCCACTTGAGAACCATTTACAAGAAAGGAAAGTTGTATATAAGCAAAAAATTGACGAAAACAAGGAAGTGTGAAATTAGGACATTTTTCAAACTAGTGTCCCCAGTAAAAAAGTAAATATTGTGGAGCACAGATAATGATGCCATTATCTATGAACCAGATAGGGATGATGAAGAGTATAAGAACCAGGAGGAAGAAATTGAAGAGTGGGAGAATTTTGTAATTCAAAAGTTGTTACCGACTCCAAAACAAGAAGATAAGACCCATCAACATCTGTTATTTTGGGTACAATGTATTATTGTAGATATATTGTCTAATTTAATTATTGATAGTAGAAGCTACAAGAAAATTATTAGCAAAGATGTAATGAAACGACTAAGATTATAGACTAAGAAGCACCTAAATTCTTACATAATTGGGTATATTAAATTAGTAGAAAAGTTACGAATGACTGAGTACTCTAAGGTGCCCTTTTCTATTAGTCAATAATAGGATGAGATTTGTTAGATGCTTGTCACTTGTTATTAGGAAGGCCTTAGCAGTTTAATGTTATTTCTTAGCATGACGAACGAGAGAATATCTATAAGTTGGAAAAGGCTGACAAATATTTGTGCTTAACCCACAACAAAAGACTTATTGGCCCAAAACTTCAAAAGTTGAGGGGTGGGTTTTTTATACTGTCACTAAGCCAAAAAGTCAAATGTTGATGGCAAACTTTCCTTTTGATGAGTTGTTATACCTTGATTTGCTAAAACACTGATGAGTTTTCCCAAGTAGGGGGGTTGATGTGGAACATATATTCCCATAAGTTTTCTATTTCCAAAAGTTTTCTATTTCTATAAGGTTTCCTATTTTTGTAAGTTTCCTACTTGTTTAGGTTTCCTATTTTTATAAGTTTCCTACTTGTTCTTAGCTTCCTATTTTCTTAGGATTGGGATTACTTTATCAAGCCTATAGATAGGCCTCTTAAACATTGTATTATTTATTTAATCAATAATACTTTTATATATATTTAGTTGACTTTAAGCTTTCTCTATGAGTTGTGTTTTCTTCAAATTAAGCATATTGCTTATTGTTCTTCCTTTCTCATTGCATCATAACTATTCTAGCTTTGTAGCATTCCATATTGTTATTTAAATGAAGTTTTATCTTGTGTACTCATTTTCACCCAATTAGCTTCTTTCGAGGAGGTAATGGTTAAACGAACCACGTGCCATTAACTTTAAGTGAACCAAGTTTTGTTGTATGGTAAGGTGCCACTTAGGATCACAAATTGTCTGTTCAAAGGTAGATGGTTCTTTTTTTGTTAAAAGTGAAATTGTAAAACATAATGTTTAAGAGATAATATACATATGAAAAAACAGTATATAAGGGATAAGAAATACCTCTAAGTCATATAAACCAATTTAGGTGTAACAAGAAATGATCTTAAAAGCAAAAAAGAAACTTTTGGTATGAAACTTGTTTTCTTTTTATGAAGGAAGAACAAGTAAATGTTATTTATTCTAACTGTTTACATTACAACTCGTCGACCAAGTATAATTTATTAATAATATGCATAATTTATAAAACTTTACTAAGATCATTCATTACTAATATTGCAAATTGAACAAAATGATTAAGGGAATTATTATGTATTGAAACTTAATATGAGTATATTATATATAGTGTACATTTGACTGACTAAGCTCCTAAATTAAAACATATACAATATAAATTCTTATTTACACTACTATCAGAATAAGAATCACAGTAATAAATTAAAAAGTAAATCAATAAGGTTACCAGAAATTAACCATCTATATTTGGAAAGAATTAGGTGTAGAATTCCTTAACACTTCCCCTCAAGTTTGGAATGTATATTTATAATTCCTAACTTGCTGAGTAGAGTTGAGAAATGTTAAGAAATTAATGTCTTTGTGAAAATGTTAGTTAGCTGATTTAACGTGGGTACATGAGCCATTTTAATCATTTCTTATTAAAAATATTTTCGAATAAGATGGAAGTCATTCTCTATATACTTTCTGAATTCATAGTAAACTATGTTTGAAGCAATGAGGAACATAATTTGATTATCACAATATAGGTTTATGAGATGTGAATGTGCAATGCCCAAATCCTCTTAAATTGTTTTCAATCATGTCACTTCACAAGAGGTGATGGGCATCAATAATTTAATTACTGCACAAAACCATAATATTGTTCTTTATTTCTAGGCCTTCCAAAAAACTAATAAACTACCAAAAAATATAATATCCAGTAACTGATCATGAAGTGTTACAACACCTAACCCAAGTAGCATCACAAATGTATTTAGTTGAATTGAACTTATTGAAAGAACGAATATTCCTTATCCTGACGTTTGTTCACATTTTGTGGGACTTGATGGGCTATTTCCAAATGTGAAACTCATGACTTGTCCATGAATTGACTCAAAACATGCACTTAGTTAAATAAATTAACCACCTTACAAGTCTTCTATATGAAAATGGATCATCAATGTAATGACCCTCATATTTGCTAAGTGACAGGTTTTGTTCCGTAGGAAATAAGGCTAGTTTTTCATATCTTTAAGGATATTAAGTGAATATTTTTATTGTGGTAGTGCAATTCCTTTATTGGATATTGCCACCTCTATACCTAGAAAATACTTCAATTGTACTAAAATTTAACTTGAATTGGTTTTTCAAGAACAATTTGGTGTCTTTAATATCTTGTAGGTTATTTATTGCTATAATAACATCATCCACATTAGTAAGGAGAATAGTGAGTTTCTATTTTAAGATCAGACGAATATAGAATAATCTGATTTAGATTATCTAAAGTTAGCTCTATTGAGGGTGGAAGAGAGTTTTACAAACCATTATTGCGGACTTGCTTGAGGTCATATAATGATTTATAGAGCTTGTATACACTAGTCTCCCCCTGTCATCTGAAACCAAATGGCAAGTCATATACATATATAAAGGCACTATTAACATTAAATTGGTGAAGATGCCAATAGTGTGTTAAAGTCATAATAAGAAGAAATCAAATTGTCATAAGTTTTGAAACATGCGTAAAAGTCTGAAGGTAGTCTAAGTCTTTGACTTGGTTATATCCTTTTATAACTAGTCTAACTTTGTAGCATTCTGTAGTGCCATTTGAATGGAGTTTTATCTTATATACTCATTTGTACCCAATTGGTTTCTTTCACAATGTAATGGCTAGAGGGACTATGTGCCATTAGCTTTGAGTGCATCAAGTTTTATTGTATGGCAAGGTGGCACTTAGGATCACAGATTTTCTAAGCAAAGTAAATGGTTCTTTTTCCACTGAAAGCAAAACAATAAAAGCGTGATGGTTAAGAAATAATATACATCTAAGAAAACATCATATAAAGGATAAGAAACACCTTTAGCTTAAACTAAGACCGATTTAGATGTTGGAAGTTTCTTTAAAAGAAGAGGAACACCAAACTGATACTTGCTAAAATGATTAGGAATTATTGTAGAATAAGTCAACCGTGATGACAAGTTTAGTGGATTGTTTGAGATAGGTTCATCAATTGTACGTGGAATTGAAGTCACAATATTGGAACTGGAGTTAGTTTCTTCTTGCTTGGGATGATTAGATAGAGATATTCAATAATATTAGAAAATTTTGTGGATTGGTATTGTCATCATCATATATTGATGGATGTCGGGGTATTAGACTTGAAATTATAGCTTAAAAAAAGAATGAAAAAATATCCTTATAAAATAACATTGAGTGAAATTAAAAGCTTAATAGTTAAGAGATCACAAAATTTATATCCCTTTTGGGAATACAGATAAACTATGAACAAACATTGGGAGGCTCTAACATCAAATATGGTAGGGTATTGATGATGTGTTGAAGCAAAGCATAAGCACTAAAAAACTCGTCTGATAATATGTAAGCTATTTTCGAGAAATTTTTTCAAAGAGTGTTTTCCTTTGAAGAAGAGATGTAGAGTTTCGTTAACAAGTTGGGCATCAGTTAATGTGGTTTCTTCTTAAAATTTCTTGGAAAGATTTTAGCTACGTTAAGTAGGTGAGGATACTTTCTTTCAAGCAATCGATTTTGTTGTGGAGTAAAGACCTAATTAGTTTGGTGGATGATCCCTTCATCTGAGTAGAAGCTTTTTTTATATATAAATTCAAGTTTATTGTCACTTTGAAGGATTTTAACTTTTAATGTAAATTGTATTTCAACAAAATTTATGAACATAATGATGATATCTGATTTTTGTCTCATCAAACAAATCCATGTGCAACAAGTATAATCATCAATAATGGTCAAAAAGTATTATGCCCCTGTGATAGAAGAAATATGATAACCGCCAGTTATCAAAATGGATTAATTCAAAGGAAAAAAGAGCAATTTAACCCCCAATGTTTACGCTAAAATCTGAGTTAGACCCTAATATTTCAGTGGGTTTAAAATGAACCCTAACGTTTCGGTGCGTTTAAAATGAACCCTAATGTTTGCAAAATGTTCAAAATAAACCCTAACGTTTAGAAAACATTCCAAATAGCCCCCTGATGCAGGCTAAACTCTGTGAATAATTCTATCTAGTTAAGGTTGTTTTGAACGTTTTCCAAATATTAGGGTTCATATTGAATGTTTTACAAATGTTAGGGTTTATTTTGAACGTTCTAAAACATTAGGGTTTAATTCATATTTCAGTGTGAACATTAGGGGCTAAATTGCTCTTTTGGCATTAATTCAAATGATACTTTAGCGCGAATGGAATTTAAATGAAAGGGAAAAACAAGTTTGTTTAGCTAATAGGTAGATTAAACATTGAGAAATTTCAAAAAAAAAATAATTGTTGCTTCTAAACAAGAAAGTAAATGAAAAGCTTTATATGCTAAATGACCAAAACGTTGATGTCATAATTTGGGTGGGTAGGAGGTTGGTGAGATGATTGCACCACATTTAGATCTTTGTGAACTATTAATAATATAGTTCTTCTCGTTCATTTCCTATCCTTGATCATTGTTCCTACAGTATACAAATTATTGGTAAAAATAACAAAGGAGTGAGAATTCTAAACGAAATAACGAAAGAGTGCGAATTCTAAACGAGTTTGCTTATAGAGATCAAGTTTAATTTATATGAAGGAACATATAACACATTTTGGAAGATGAAATCAGCAAAGTGAATGTTGTCTATGTGTATGCAGAAGTGATAACTCCATTAATTAAGTTAATGCACAATATGGCTAATGATGCAAGATTTCTTAATATGTTTAGTTGCCTGATGGTTCACTAAAAGAGAAAGGTTGACTGTATTGTTAGCTTCTCTCCTGTATCCTTAAAGGATACATTTTGAGAGATTATGGCAATTGTAGCTTATGATGATATAAGGTTACATCAGATGGTTGTCAAAACTATTTTCTTGAATAAAGACCCTTATGAAGAGCTCTAAATAATATAACCTAAAAGATTTCAGGATCCAGATAGAACTAACAAGGTTTTTATGTTAAGTAAATCAATATATGGTTTACATCAAACCTCCCGAAATTGGTACCTTATATTTCATGAAGTTGTGACCTCTTTCAGCTTCATGGAAAATAAAGTTAAAAGATATTTGTATCACAAGGTCAAGGGGAGCAAAATTATCTTCCTATTATTGCATGTGGATGATATATTGCTCACATTGAATAACTTAACCATATTGCATGAGGTTAAGCAACTTTTGGCCAAGTATTTCAATATGAAGGACTTGGATAAAGCATCTTTTGTCCTAGGTATTCAGATTTACCGGGACATATCTTAACACTCTTTAGGTTTCTCACAAAGTGCATACATTGAGTATATGCTACAAAGGTTTAATATGATTGACAGTAAACCTATTGTAGCACTGGCCTCTTATAGTGAGAGATTATCTTTGGCACAGTGTTCAAAGAATAAAGAGAGAGATTATGAGGAATGTTCCTAAAATTGGTACGGTTGGTAGCCTGATGTATGCTCGGGTAAGTACTAAGCTGAACATTGCATTTATTGTTAGACTACTTGGTCAATATCTGGTTAACCCAGGTATAGACCGTTGAATTATAGTCAAGCGAGTGTTAAGATACTTAAAGAGAACCAACGATTATATGTTGACATATAAAACAGTCAATAGTCTAAACCTCGTAGGGAATTCATATTTAAAATTTAGCTATATGTCTAGATGAATGAAATTCCACTTAAGGTTATGTTTTTATATTTGTAGATGGTACAATGTCGCAAAAGAGTGTCAAGTAGAAACTTGATTTTTAAATTGTCTGTGGTTGATTTAGTGGTTAGACTGATCAGTTGTACTATGATAATCTTGCTGGTTGCTGCTATGTTGTTTAGTAACAATAGAGAATATCACAGGCTCTTAGCATTTGGATGTCAAATATTTGACTATAAAGATGTTGATATGAAAAGGTGACATTAAGGTCTGGAGCATTTAAGGATTAAGGAAATGTTAACTGATCCTTTAACCAAAGGACTTCGCTCACATATGGTTGAGAGACAAATATGCAATATGGGTGTTTTAAAGTCCTTAGACGTTGTTAGTTAGGGGATCGTTATGTTTGCTCTATGTATATTTTCATATTTATATATTTTGTTGTATTACGACAATATGGTGGTTCATCAACAAAGATAATTATCCTTTATCCTCAGTAATATGTATTATCATACATTGTCATGATACGTGTGAAAGTCTTAAGATTTGTATTGATCTTAAGCATTTAAAGGTCATTTGGAATATATACAGATTGACCTTGAGCCTACGTCATTTAGACGTATCAATTTTATACGGATATCTATGAATTTTGACATGATATAGGGGAATATAAGTTTTAATCTCATAATGGTTCACTAATGCAATTTATCATTCGGTTAGAGAACATAAAAGTTTTTCTCTGATGCAGTTTAACATTGGGTGAGAGAAAACAAGATCTCTTTAATGCAGTTTAGCATATGAGGTTTAACATAAAGTTTGGAAAAATCGAGATCTACAAACAAAGATGATATAATTTAGATCGTACATGTATCATCTTAGTTTGTCACACTCCATTTTTCCATTCATATTAGTAAGGTATTAGATATGCGTGATTGTATTAGATTTGTGTCACATATTACACATGTATTTGATACTTTTCGGTATTGAAAGTCTTATAGGACGGAATGATGGACTTTCGTTATCTTTGGATCAAATATTTTGTTTTTAAAACCTAGTTGACTAATACAGCTGTGTGACTTAAGCGAGTTTTTAAATTGTTTTCAACTTGACTCAGTACTGTAATTAAGTATTGTCTAAGGGGGAGAATGTTGGATTTTTTTACATTTCCCATAAAGTTGGACAACATTTAATTGCATTTTTCAATTTTTCAATAACTTTTCAGTTAAGTTACATAATTTGATCTGGATAAAGATAATAAGGTGGTCTAATAAATGATCTAAGTTAATGGGTCAAAGTTCAGGAGAAAAATAGATCCCAATCAATGTAGATCTGACCCATATCGGGTCAATGATGGGAAACTTGATATGAATGCTATATACAAGGGTTAAGATCTCCTACAGTTACTCAGGTCATTCGCAAACATCATGATTTTCTGATTTGTTAAGAGAACTTACGTTTTAAAAAAACTATACAAAGACGTTGATTGCGTCTCGATGAACAGTTCCCGTAAAGACAGTTATGGATTCACGCTCGTTTTGACCTCGAAAAGCTCGTTTGAAATTATGAAACTGAAATCAGGTATTTTCTACATTTCTTCATTTATTTATCTTTCACGTTCGATCCGGGATACGTAATTATTACAGGCTGATGCACTTCCAACATGATTAGCCATAAAATTGACTTAGTTCAAATAAGTAGTGTCATACAATTTTGATATTACTCTACCGTAAGATTAAATTGTCTAGGAGAAGAAGAATTCTTGTGTTCTCGTTGATCGATTTTACTTCATGTAGAATTAGCCTTTGTAGTTTTTAACAAATATCAATGGTTTATTCGATGTGAAAGAGATGAACAGTGTTAGTGAGGAAAAAAATGTTAGTTTAAATCGAGCCAGATTTAATGAGCATTTTCACTGTAGATTATTCAATTTAATTTTGTGTATTAAAAAAGAAGAAGAAGAAAGGATATCAAAAGCACCCTTGCTTTGATATCATGAACAAATTGATTAAAGGAATTCTTACCTATTGGAACTTAATACGAGTACAAACATATGGTTGTAATTTGAATGATTTGATCAGCTAACAAATTAACGCATTTACAACATAAATTTATATTTACAAATTAGGAAGTAAATGATTAAGGTTGGTGGTAGTTGACATCAATGTTTAGAATGATTTGGTTATAGATCTAAGTTCTTAACATAAATTCTATTTTACCCATAAAATCATAATATAAAAACAAAAATGTCAAACTTTATTATTTCTCAGCAACGCATGGCGTAGATCTTTGATTAATAATTTTCTGCTGCATGTGTTTGTTTCGTTTTCCTCTTTAGGTTGCAACAAGAATCACCAAACCCAACTCTTTCAAATGAGGACTTCATCTTTGACAATCGGAATATATAAAACTGTTTATATATTTACTCCCAACTTTTTCTTTTTAAAGCGCATGACATTATGTAACCTAATTGGTGTCATTTCACATGAGCTTTAATCCATCCAAGGATATAATTATCATTTTACGAAAAAGAATTGTCAATGAAAACTGTTTATTAGAAAAGAAGAAGAAAAGGAAGAGCCCAAAACTGTGCATATGGTCAACACTCGCATGCTATATTGCCTATGTTTGTATTTAACCGAAACTTTCTACGGTTTCCCACGTTCCGATTACGTTTCACCATGTTTTCTTATGCACTACAGACGCCAAGTCAATACCCGACCTTTTTATTAAGAGGTCTTATCTTTGATCATTTGAACCCCACAGTCCAAATTAGCAACAGGCAAATTTAACAATGAAAATGCGCATTAGGTATATGATATGGACCCATTGCAAAACAAAATTATGAGAAAAGAATGTCTACACAAAGGTTAATTATTAAAAAAATCTCTAATTTTTTAATTATAATTTAAACTTTAAAGAATGACAATTAAATACTTAAATTTTTAATTTTTCACAGATATAACTCAATGTTAGGTGGCGTTTGGTTTGAGGGTTTGTGAATGAATGAATGGAATAATTGTAAAAAATAGTGTTTGCTTTGGGGTTTTCAATTCCAAGGGAATAGATTTATTCCATTAAGTTTGAGAATCTACTAAACCCTCCAAATAAGGTGGGTATCAAGTTTTCATTCCAATCTAGTGGTTACTATTTATACCCCTCCT
>JANIPM010000233.1:10382292-10398113 GCA_027478405.1 Erythroxylum cassinoides
ATTATTATAAATTTTGTAATAATAATAATAAATATGATATGAAAATATGATATGAAAATGATATTATATTATCTTTCATTCCTATTAATGTAACAAACTAAACAACATTGTTGGTATTAATATAGAAACTCAAGTTACAAATCAAACATCATTTTTTATTTTTCATACCCATTCCTATTCCTTTCTACTATTATACCCATATCTAATATCCATACTCAACTCTGTGCTCAAACCAAACACCTCTTTAGTGTTTTTATTAGCGGAATTGCTGTGACAAACTATGTCAGATGTGTTTTTTGACATGTAGGATGCCAAGTGTAATAATAGACGTAAAAGTCATAATTCTGTAATTTTTAACTAATTAATATTAAATAAAATATTTAATTATTTCTCTACACCTTCAGCCTATCTCTTAATTACAACTCTCTCTATATATCTCCTAGTTTTTCAAGTCTACTTTGTATCTCTCGCCATCTCGTCTTTACTCTCTCTTCATTTTCTCTTTATTGTTTCCCAACTCTATCTTCCCCAAATTTTGTGAAAATGTGTCTATCCGGAAAAATGGTAAGAAGGGTGTTAGAGTTGTGAGATAAATATTAAATACAACTCCCATTTTGTTTGGAACATGAAAAGGCAAACCAACGTAGAGTTGAGGTTATAGAAAGGACAAAAACTAAAAATTTGAAAACGAAACATTGATGTAAATAATCTCGGAATCTCTCCAAAATTTCTCTCTCTATATATCTGCCTTCTCTGCGTTTTCCTCTCTCTCTCTCTACCTTCTCTTCTTTTCCTTTAATTTCTGAACAAAGATAATATTAACAAGAAAAAAGAAAGAGAAATAGAGAGATATATTATATGGTAGAAAAAGAAATGGTAATAAGTAGTTAACGACTAAAGCAAAGATACTAAAATGTGAACAAATTTACAAATAAAAGGTGAGGGAAGAAGTGAGGATAAGCCTGCGGTTTGTTATACATTAAAGAGATGCTTGATTCATGAGTTTGAGAATGAATCAATGGGTGTGGAATGAATACATGTGCTTGGTTTTATATTATGATTATAAGACATATATGACTTTCGGATAATCGTCCATACTCCCAATATGTGAGAGGAACGGGTTTCATTCTTGTGTCTGGTAGTATCATCGGCATGACAACCTTTTTCACACTTGTGATATTCTTTTTTTAAAAAATTAAATATAATTAGTTAATTAAAATATACTAATTACAATATAATTATTTAAATATTTTTTCTCCTTTTAGCAATTAAATATAATTAATTAAATATATTAAAATTTGATGTAAAACAAAATTTTAGCAAAGTTTTTCCCAAAAATTTAACAAATTATTATTTCTCAATATTTTAAAAAAATAAACCACTATCAATGATAATGGTAATTATTGCTTCCTCTTAACTAACCATCGTAATTATAATGATTATTTTTATTTTTATTTATCACTATATTCATTCTCATCCTTATTATCATTCTCCATATGAACTAACTGCTTCCTAATTCTTTGTTAATTTTAAATATTATAGATTATTGTAAATTATTTATATTTTATATTTTATATTTATTTTATAATATGTTGATGCAAAAATTAAAATTTATTTGTCATCCACATGGTAAATATGTTAATTGACGTGGCAAGTCACATCAATGACGTTAATGAAAAAACTAATGTTAAGCTACATTATTTGTGAAAAATTAAAAATTTGATTGTTTAATTGCTATCTTTCAAATTTCGAGTTACAATAGATAAATTATAAAAAGTTTGAGATCTTTTTTAATTAACCCTAATAATAATAACGATGATGATAATAATGATGGTTATAATTGTAATATAGATTGCAATAATAATATTATTGATTTAATTGTAGTTACATTTTATAATTTGAAACCTTATAAATAAGACAACAGAATTAATTAATGTCAGAAACGTGGGAAACCAAATGGTACTTCATGAAACTAATTAAGAACGTTAAAAAGCATCCCGCGACTTTGACTTGGTGGTGTTAATAAGAAAAACAAAAAGATTATTGTTCTGATAGCTGAGAAAATCCATTAGGCAACAGAAGGGACAGAAAAAGGTGACTAATCATTAAAGCATTTTTAAAAATTAACCAGTTTGAAAAGATGGCAAAGATTCATATCAGTGCAACAATAGTGTACTGCTGGTAACGAAAGAGGGACTTAAAAAGCTCGAAGTTGCTGTGCTTGTGATGCCATGTCAAATCCATGCACGTGAGAAGTCTCCCTCCAGCACAGGAAGGAAAGTCAAAAGGGTAAAAGGCGTTTGGTGGGAGAGAAAATGTAGAAGTCCGAGAAAATATATTAAAAGATAGGGGGACGAGACAGAATGGATGATTTCCATGCATGTGCAGTGGTCACCTGGAGACTATCTAATTCCAGCAACCCTTTTTTCTCTGCGATGTGATCAGGTGCCTTCAAAGCCAAATACCATTCTAAATCCAGTATTCTCTTAACACCTGCCTTGAGCTCAAGAATTTGACCACCAACCATTTATGGGCAAGCTAAGAGTCATATGGGTGGTCTCCTTTTTTACTGTACCACATCTGCAAAATGGTCCCATCCCAACTTTTTAATTCTGAGTCTATATATGTACACTGCATGGATTTAATGAGATTAAAGACGTTGCTTCGCCAATAAGTTGTCATAAAAATAATAATCTTGGAGAAATATAAAAGTTAATACATACCACTAAGTTATCATGATTATCACTTTCAAGATATGCATGAAGAGGGATTAAGTCTATAGCTGACTGTTAAAGAATATTACATGTTAATATGTTTTGAAGTTATCATTTGTTAGTCAGTTAAATTTTAGATTTGTATCCTTAACATATACACTGGACCACTCTTCCATGTAAGGAGAAGTCTGGTTTCATCATATTTCACCATCTACATTTTTCCTTATACAATAAAGAAACTTATGCCGTGTCTTCTAGAATAAGTTGTTATGGACAATGTGCACTTATGTATGTGAGCCCTCTTGTCTTCCATGTTGAGAATACAAGTTTTTTATAATTAGAAATTAGTATCATTGGTTGATGGACAAAGTATAATAAATAAACATATCTATTTTTCTTCTGTTGAGAATTTGGCCTTCCATCGACAAAAATGATAACATCGTCGTTTTAAATATAAAAATAATCCATTAGCATATTTGTTATTGAATATGTATTAAAAAAATAGCAAGATTTTTCTAACTAAGAAAATAAAAGGTATTTCAAATTATTTATTTGTTAAAGAATTTGAATAATGCTTACTTTTTCGTAAATTATCAAAAAAGTTCGAAAAATAGTCATAAAATTCAATCATAATTATAAAAACTTAGAAATCCCAAGTAAACTAAAATATTAATTATAATGATTATTAAAATTCTCCCTACACAATTAATATCTAATTAAAAAACTATGCTTATAATTTAAGGAACATTTTGGTTCAATTCACTTAATATTAAATGGTAATCCTCGATCTTGGTTTAATTCAATATTTTCAGTGAATCATTAAATGATTTTAAATTATATATTTTTTATTTGTTAAAAAATGTAATTACCTGATTTGGTTCAACGTAGCAGTAAAAATAAGAAATCAAATAATCTTGAAAAATCTAGGCATCTAAAACTAATAAGAAGGTTAGGATACTAACTTCACTATTGAAGTATTACTATTTATTAAGTCAAACAATGACCCTACAAAATGATTCGTAGTAATACGGGGAACAAGTTCGCTACGACAAGTCATGTAACATCACAGAAAGAAACCTTTGGACCTTATCATTTACCTCCAAATTAACAAGTCCTTTTTACCATTTAAAACTTTAGATTACATATACAAATTTTGAGATAATTAGAATGACCAGTTCCTAAATTCTTAACAAGAAAAAGAAATAAAGATAAGATTGAAGAAAAAAATGAAAAATATATTAAATTAGTGAGGACAAAAGGTAAGAAAGCTCACAACAACCCCAAGGATCTGCATTAACAATTGTACCGCACAGGCTCGGGGGGAAAAAAAGGGGAGCAATTAATAGAACGAGAGACTGTCACTGAATAACTCACCAACACGCCGAGCCCAACCCCTTTCTCTCCCTCTGCTGTCCTATTATCAACAGTCAGAGCACAGAGATTAACAGCAGCAGAGACCGCGGTGATCGCCCCCAACATCGCCACCACCACCGCAGACCACCGTGCGCCTAAGTCTCTCTGGGTCTAATCTAATATCCTACTTTTACTCTTCCCTTTTGCCCCTCAGGTGTGTGTGGTTTTCGTGGGTCCCACAGCACGCTGTCTCTGTCTCCTTCTCTGCGTTCGCGGTTTCTCTCTATCTCTTGGTCCTGACGGGAACTATTGCTCAGTTCACTCCCTCGTCGCCGTCGTGACTCGCAAGTGATTGCCCAAAGCCAGCCTCTCTCCCACTCTCGACTCTTGACAGTTCTGTTCGTTTCTTGGAGTTAATTCCCATTCTGCCCCTATCCATTTGACCTCCTCCTCTCTTTAAATGGAAAGATCTCCCCGATTTGGCTCTGGGATTTGCGTGATTTCGTTTTGAAAATAAAAAGGATTGCACTTTTATAATCCCTTTTTTATTTTTCTCTCTTTTGGGGAGTAAATCATCTTGAAAAAGTATTCCCTTTTCTTACATTCTACGACGACGACGACGAAGTAAAGACATCATAAGAGAGAGGTTAATAAGAGACACAAACAAGAGGTTAACACCTACAATACAAGGCAGTATCTTGAAAGAGAGAGAATTGTTGGTGATTGAAGGAAAACTTTTTGAGATTAAGCTAATTCTCCCAGGTAATTTACATATAGTATTAGTTCTCTCATCAACTTTCTCCTTTGTTCTAACTTCTATATGTGTATTTCGCTTTCTGGGCTTGTTTTCTTCGGTGGTACTCGGAATCTTGGAAGGATTTTCTTAACCCAGATCATTAATTCTTCTCATTGTATCAAGACGTGTCAAGATTGTGTTTTGCTTTTGGTTTTAGTTTCGTTGTTTTAACGAAAGGATAATCTTTGGTTTGTTTTGGTAGTTTTCTCTAATCGTGTTGGGAACAGTTTTACCTCCTTCTTCAAGATCCAATGTTATTTCGGATTTGATTATCGGTTAAAGAAATGATCTTTTTTAATAATAACAAGGCCACCTCTTTTTCCTACAATCGGTATACGAAGCTTCCCAGAATCCTTCGTGCATCTATCTCAGTGACGATCTCGCTTTTCAAAGATTTGATCTTTTTATATGATTATATTAACGTTTTTATGTTGAAACTTTCTCTTTCTCTCTAGTTTCTTGGTTTGGAGTTCATGCGGTTCATGAAAGATTGATTACTTTTTGTCTTTTCTTTGTATCAAGTGATTTGGTCTCCGGAGAGAGGAAAATGTCGTCGCCGAACTCGCCGTGTGCGGCCTGCAAATTACTTAGGAGAAAGTGCACTCTTGAGTGCGTGTTTGCACCCTATTTCCCACCAGACCAGCCACAGAAATTTTCTACGGTGCACAAGGTTTTCGGTGCCAGCAACGTTGCAAAGCTTCTCAATGAACTTCAGGCCACTCAACGTGAAGACGCCGTGAATTCCCTTGCTTACGAAGCCGAGGCTCGTCTCCGTGATCCAGTCTATGGCTGTGTTGGTCTGATCTCATTGCTCCAACATAAACTTAAGCAGCTCCAACTTGATCTTGACAACGCAAGAAAGGAGCTGGCGAACTATATTGGACCTCAGGCAATGCATCCCATATTGCAAGCTCCGACCTTTATACAGCCGCAGCATATGGCTACGCCATCATCATCAATGATGCCTCGCGGTGGCGTGCTACCGATGATGGGAATCCCGACTAGGCCGGTGGGGGTGACTCACGGTGGACAATTGATGATACGAGAGCCACAACCCCAGCAACCGCAGACACAAAGTCAGGAGTTCTACGACGCTCAGCAATTGGCCGTTGCTATGGTTGCCAGAGAACAACAAGAGATGCTCAGAGCCTATGAGCAGCAGCAGCTTGAAAGCGTGAGGTATAATAGTGGGTTGGAGGGAGTTGGCTCGGTTACTGCCACTGGGTTTAACCAGAACCAGATTGGTGCCGGTGCTATGTCACCTTCATTGCAAATGAGCAGTTTTCACAACCCTTTTCACATCCAACCGCAACAAGGGGAGCACCATCATAACCAGGTACAGCTTTTGCTTCAGGCACATGAAGGACAGCCATTGTCACAGCAACAACAGCAACCTCATCAGGTTCACCAGCAACAACAGAGGGAAAAAAGCGAGGAGGGTAGGAGTGGAGGTCCGTCTTGTTAAGGATTTTCCCTCCTGTTTTAGCCCTTATGAGTTCTAGGTACGTTGGCTCGATTTCTTTGCATCTTTGAATGGCGAATTAGTAGTTTAAGGCTATGGGAGCTACGATTTTTGACCACTTGTCCACGTTTAGACAATTTTTCTTCGGTTTTTCATGAATTTGGAAATTTTGTTTTGGTGAACTAGAAAGCCAAATTGACTCTTTTGCATAGAGCAGAAAGGATGGTGGGGAGAATTATTGTCTCGTCACTGCAAAGGATATTCTTTTCGTCAATATTATGTAGGACCTAGAGGCTAGATTTATAAGCACACGACACATCCAACAGGTTTTTTTCGTCTTGTCCATGTCATTCGCTTTCACCCATCACCCAAAACCCATTCACTTAAATCTCAGCGATTGTAATTAAGTGGATAATTGACAACTGCTTCGGCTAATTAGACACTCATTTGTTATATGCAACGTGAGGGGTTAAATGATCTTTGGGTAGCAGACTAAAATAATTAGGTATCTAGATGAAACTCTAATTTGGTGATAACAATATAAACCTTTGTACTTGAGAGTTATATGCTAACATTTACTTTCCTATAATAAAGCCAATGAATGATGCTCTTCCGTTTTCATGAAATGATCAATTTTAGTGTCAATAACATGACTTGAAGTCTTCTCTTTTAACTCAAACTCTTTTAACTCAAATGCACTTTTCAAATCGTTTTGTAGTCTCTAGCTCAGAGACCATCTTGGCTTTACATTGACAATCACATAATTTATGAACAAAAAATTAAATTTTGATACTTTAAATTTTGTCTTTCTATCCTCTGTAAGAATTTCCCGTAGATTTCTGTTGTCAAGCTCAAAAAAAGGAGGGGGACAGAAAGAATAAGAGAAGGAACTATTTCCTAATGTTAATAAGAAATCATCTTCTGATTAACGTTTGCAGCTAAAAGAAAAGGCGTGGAAATTTTATCACTATCATAATTATTTTGTAACGCTATGCTTTGGGAATAACGTTAGAGGTGGCCCCTCATAGCCATCCAGTACGAGCTAGCGTTTCCTAACTTTCTCTTTCTTTCCTTGTTTTTCATCTATGCAGAACAGAAATGCCAGAGTCATTGTGTGTTTGAGAGAGAAGGATTAGTATTTGCAGTTCTAAGATTTGGACAGAGTCACATGACTACGAGGTCTGAAGTCAGCATTGTCTTTTGGGGTTTGAAGAAAAGGACCTCATAGGAGATGACTTTATGTTTGAAATGTGGGGATTCTTGTTGATTTTCGAGTAAAATTAACATAATATAGTTATATGTTTCGTTTTTTGTAGAAATAGTTCAGTACTTTACTACCAATGCAGAAGCTGAGAGTTAAAAAGTCTCCGTTATCTCATATACAATACATTGGATGCATAGAAGTTAGTTTACATGTTATTCATGCTACTTAAATCTCTTTTCCCAAGAGAAAGTTATGCACTTTAGTTGATTAATTATGTGTTTTTTACATTAAATTTATGTTTATAATAACAATAACAACATCCCGTATCAATCCTGCCTGCTAATACGCCCAAGTCCAGAAATATCTAAATAAAGAGGTTATTTCTAAATAAATTTATGCAAAAAAAAAAAGAGACAAGTTCAGAACTGATCCAAATATCTCATCAATTCTATTCTTTTGGTTCATATATATTTCATGAATATAAGTTAAATATGCTATTCCTATTAAAATTTCTTCTTCTATTAATTAAGAAATAATTAGAAATCCAAACATGTATTCACTGTATAAATTCTCCTATTATTTTTATTTAGCCTAGTTCTTCCATATGAATGACGTGATGGTCACGTCGCAAGAGGGTTTGCTTTCTACTGCCTTACGCATAGCTTACGTACGTAAGACTAAATGAAAGATTAGTTTCAAAAAAATTCTGTATGCAGTCAGATAGAATAGTGATGCATGTGAATACTACGTTAAGTTTTTAAATTGCTTATGATTCCTTATACATATAAGTGTTATTTCTTTTCTACATATAGTTTTATTCAACTTGTCATCGAACGCATACAATGATAAGTGCAAATTAATTATTAACTGCTCTTACTGTAGTTCTAACTATAATTGTAGTATTGTTTAGTACCTAATTTAAGTATTCTGTTTCTGCCCATCGCCATATGCATTCCGCTTTAAAATATAATATTATATAAGTAAGGTAGAATAGAGAAGTAATATTTTTATTAATATTTTAAAAATTAGATTAAAAGTTAAACTGTAAGATGTTCCGATGTATCAACTACCTAGCGACATTAGTTGTTAAGATTATGAAGAAAGATTGAAAACATAGATCGTAGCGAACGCCAACAACTTTGTGTAATCATACAGCAAAAATAAACTAAAGGGATGATAAGAAGGTGCAAAATAGAAAACACCCTTTTGTCGGCACGTAAGTTTTTCTACAATTACTGCACATGACAAGGTCTCTTGAGGGCAAATACAAGATCCACATCTACGTCTTAGTATCTTCTTTACTTGTTCATATTCCTAAGTCGTCACCCACCAAAGAATTAATAGTTAAATAAGTTAACATTGATGGGTCACTATCATTTTCGCTGCTTTTGTTAGATTTGTGGGAGCCAAAAATCCATAGCTTAATTATTAGAGCTTTGTTTTATCTTTCCTTCTGATTAAGTTCTTCAAAGTGAAGAATTAAGAAATCCTTTTGCGAAGATGTCGTGCTAAGAGAGGCTTAGTTCATCTCTGTCCCACATTACCACTGTAAATTACGTACGATGTGGGTCCTAATTTAATTGGTTTTGTGTTTCTTTTTCTATACTTCAAAGTTTAGGAGAAAGTCGCCCTTAGGCAATTCTAAATAATTTTAGCTGCCTACCTCACTATTACGTGTTTTTAGCAAAAATTACCATGTTTATACTACATAAAGAGATGGGGTAATTTTATGCCAAATGCATGCACGTGATGGATTTGTTGGCATACAGAAAAAAAGAAGAAGAGTAAGAATGGAAACAAGAACAAAGATTACAATAGTAGGATGAGAGTTAATAGTAAAGCAAACCTCATTACACTCTACTTCAAAGCGCTGCCAGAAATAGGTTCTAAGTACGGGCTTAGAGTACGAAAGGTATGATGGAAGGATAACCTAATATGAAAATGAACTGGGAAATAACATTCACCAAAAGGGTAATAAGGTTGTGTCGTGCGTGCAGAATCCAAAGCATATGTCAAGTAAATATATTATATATATAAAACAAATGAATGGAGGAGTAGGAAAAGAGGGATGGATGGGATGGCTCCACCACCACACTGGACCATATCTGTAGTCAGTAGTGGAACAGTAGCTAAGAAAGAGAAAGGGTATGTGTCTAAGAATATGTATGTGATGAAAGGCAGAGGCAGATGTGGTGAGGTATTAGCATGAATAACAATTTCCACATCTCTGAGCCTCCTTTGTTTAGTCCTTTTACTTCCTTTTTGTCCCCTCTCAGGCTCAGGGCATTCAATTCAATCCAATCTCTCCCTCTTCTCCTTTAATTTCCTTCACCGTCCCGTTAAAGATAAGTTTGTACATTTTGCCATTACTGTCCTCATCCACACCCTGTAGACTCCCTCCTCTAACGTCTGTGCTACTGCCACCGTTTTCATTTTCTCCACACCTTCTTTCTTTTCTTCTCCTAAAACCCCAGGATCATACATTCTTTTGGTTCACATGAGTAATTAGAGATGCTCTAAGTGTTGACTGTCTCGTCAAGTGACTTTTGCATGTTATTATATCTAGTGATTTATTTAGGATCTATCTGGATTCAATCTACTTTCGTTTTAAATTTTTTATTATAAATTTTTGTTTATTTTTCAATTTTAAGGAATGTTAATATTTATTTTTTGCTTTCTTTTCCTTCACAATCATATATAAGTATTTAATTTTTACTCATAATATAATATAATTTTTTTAGTTTATTAATTTATTTTAAAATTCTATTTAATATTTGATTATTATCATAATTATTTTTAAGCTCGCTTTATTTTTCTAAGGTTCAGGAATCAAAAAAATTCAGAAACGTCACCGATTTTTAAAAATTGTTAGAACTGCCAGAATCTAAGTTAATTAAGAGACATTAGGCACTCGTTTCTATATTTTTTTAATGTTATTGAAAGATGGATCAAATAAATCTTTCACATCACATTTATTATAAATTATATGTGAGAACATCCAATTAAGTTTTAAATTAGTTAAATTAATTTGTACTCAAACAAATTGTTAATTAGTGTGTGCAAAAAATGCAAAATAATTGTATTTATTACATTAAAAATATTGAGAGTCTTTTTCAAGTAATTTAGGGGGGATGTTGTAAGTTTTGTATTAAATAAAAAACCTCATTTTAAAATAATTAAACTCAAGTGTGTATTTGTAATCTTCAAATTATCTTTGAAACGTAACCTGATTCATTTAGCAAAGATAATTTTGCTTAGTATGCACGTCTTCATGAGTCACAAGTTGACTTGGATCATTTCAACTTGGACACACAAAAACACAAGAAAGCCTCGTGATTTGCGAAAGATCAATAATTAATAAAGAGCGGTCAAAGTGAAAATTGAAAAGAAAAGAAGTCGGCCAGTAATTACGTAACTAAACCCGAATGACTGACAAGTGATGAGATAGTAAAATCAAAATGATTCGTGCTCTTAATATAGGGTTTGACAAATTGTAAGGACAACACGCGTCAATCAAAATCACTTAATATAAGGTTTAGTCACCTTGACAGCAACCTTTTTAACGTACGCCTCAATCAAACCCACTGTTTTGTATGCGTCTACGGCTCCTTTTCACGTTGCCTTTTCTCTTTCTGTCTATCAACTGTCTCGTGACTCGTGCTTGTTGAAGCTGAGGAGGAGGGGGACAGTACTGGAGGAAGTGATATGACGAGAGAATCGAGAAACCATGACTAGTCAATGAGGAATGAGTGAAATGCTCATTGTCTGGTTGAGATGACGACAGCTGCCAAGCATTAATGAGTGTTTTGTTTATATGGGAAACAGAGAAGCTGCATCGCGTGTTTCAATGGCTGGCACCACCACGAACTGTGCCACTGCCTGGGTTTAACTCGCATGGTACACGGACGGGCTCTGCTTCAATGCAAAAAGACGCTTGGCCATTTGCCATTTGCCATTTGCCTTTTGATTGTTGTCTTGTTCTGTTATGTTTTATTTAGTGCCATCATTTTACATTTGGCCCCTAATACGTCTAATTTTGAGTACCATTTTAGCTAAATTGGACATAATGATCATCAATTATTTATTTTATTTTTTTATTAATTACTCAAATTATTTTATTCCTTACTCTATACATTGGATAGTGAAGCCCCTTTGTGATGAGAATGAATAACAACGATTTTTTCCCCAAATAAAAAAAATTAAAATTTTAGTTTTCACTTAAGATGAGACTCTGAGAGATAACAAAAGTATAATAAAGATAAGTCTTATCATAGCAACCAATAAAAAGAGATACAATATTTGTTTGGAATTCAAAATAATATACTAAAATGAGTAATTTTACCCAAATTTCAAAGTTGAACCCTTTTACCCATTTTGAGTTATATCATAAGAAGGCTATTTTGTAGCTTGTTAATTATAACATGAAGTCAGGAGTTTCTATTTCTTTAACTCGAGTTTGCTACACATATCAAAGCCCTTCCTAATTTAGAATTGGTCTTTCACATGCATAATCTCCCGAATTATGGATATATGTTATTGCCTAGTGAAGTTGCTAAAGAGGAGAGCATTGGATTACTAAGAAATTATCGCCAAGCTTCTCAACCAAATGGACGTTGCTTAAGGAGAAGATGCAATGAGGTAACTTGTTTATGAATTTGTCTGATCTCAATTCTTCAACACAGACTATGGCACTAATCTGATCCTGCCCCAGGAAAAAAGGAGCTGGACATTGGTACACAACCAGTGCTTCCAATTCTGCATCCGCCATACTTTATACCACAAAGACCATTGAGAAGGCGGTGAAGCAACATGGGGTGACGCCGATGATAGGCGTTCCTACTGGTTGCAGCAGGCAGTTGGTGATACGTGAGCCCCAGCTTTAGCATCATCATCAAAAACATATATAACCGTAAGCAACAGCGGCGAATGTTTGGGAGCAGCGAGAGATGTATAGGAGCAATGATCGGTAGCAAGTAGCAACAACAACAGCATGTCTCGGTCAACCACTACCACATCAAGAGTCTCTTAGCTTTAGCACTGCGTTTGAGGGAACATAATCAATAACTACCACAGTGTTTCAATCTTATTAGTTTTGCTGTTGTAACAGCATCGTCAACTTTCGCTTTAGTCACGTTCAACAATAACTACCCTTATCCGATTCAACCACAAGCCCAAACTGATCACCAACATCAGCTTCAGGCACAGCTTTTACTCCCTCACATCCACAGTCACAAGTCGCAACTACAGCTCCTATGACTATGAGCCCAAGCAGCAGCAAAGGTCAGGAAGTGAGGAGAGCGTTGGTCCAGCTCGTTCAGTCTTATTGAAACCGTGTTTCCTCTAAGGTACTTATTTTCTTCACTATCAATGGGTAATTGTTGTTGCCTGTTGGTTTTCTCGTGGATTACACGAGGGTTTGCCAACCCTACTCATTCCAGGTTATTGCATTCTGTCGATTAATGGGTGATGTTGTGCTCTATATCAGAAGTTTAGCAGTTTTATTATTCATAAACAGACAAATGTATTTACTAGGATGGAATGATGTTGTTATGAGTTAAGCGAAGGCAGTCTCAAATTGTGTATAACTTATACAGCATATTGGTGAGACCCTGCATTTCAGTGGACTCTCACTGTACGGGGTGTTGTTGTTATATGCAGAACGTTGAAAAATTCAAACTTAGTCACCATTTGAGAAAGACAAAACGTTTCCCGCACCCGACAAAAATCGCTCAACTGGTGAGACTTAGTCTGCTTTGCTAATCAATCCCAGACACTGACCTAGTTTTCAGCAATTTTGGTTCTAAGATTGATTTTTTGAAGCTAATAAAGGACAATATTTTCTTTGAAAATGACATAATAGTATTAATTATTCAATTATCTATCTTTTGCGACTCAAGTCAAGAAGAGGTGCTTCCTCAGATTGTTTATTTATGTTCCACTGGAGTTAAATCCTGAAAGAATATTTAAAGAATCGCTTCAGTTTTCTAAAATGAAAACGAACAACGAAGAAAAAAGGCCAATTATTACACTGATTAACGATTTGTTTTAGTATGTTTGTAAGGTGAGGGAGTTCTTAAAACTTCTGGTAGCTGCCTTTTGGTTCCATATCTTTTTGTCTTGTTGAAGCGTGAGATAAAAAGACAGATCGTGACATGTTGCATTGCTTACCATGCATCCACTCCACACGGGTTCCACCAATCATTAGTTCTCGAGGTTCATCATATGATTGTGAAAAAAAACCATCATCAAGATTCAATGAACGTTTTGATTCAGGGACACAAGTTAAGCTATTTAGTCTACTGGGGTCACCTGTACGTTGCATGCTTTTAATGGCATCTATTATTTGTGGCCGGTGCAGGAATAATGTCAAGAAGAGAGTACGTAATCACAGTATCAACTTCTGTATCTGGTAAAATGACAAACATTCAGTACACAAGTGATGACAAAAAGTGGTGGTCAGGCCGTTTAAAGAGGTCTTCTTGGGAGATCGACTCAACTGGGGTGCAGCCTTTTCCATTAATACGTAACATTTATCTCATACTAAGAGAGGCCTTGAGCACCACTGTATTACTAGCTCTAATGGTGGAGATTTTGGCATCTATTATTTGTTTTGATTGCTTATCCTAGTCTATTACACAGTCTGTTACATAACTTAGCTCTAGCTTTCTTATCTTAATTTGATATACAACTTAGATTAGCTCTTTCTTACCATTGGCTTTTCTGTAACAACCATGTAGCTGTCTTGTATATATATTTGTCCGTCCACATCAATAATATGTTTAAGAAATTTCTATTATAAACTCTTTTATGATCTTAGAGCCAAAAGTGGTTTAACAACCTATGACCGTTGCTAATATCATTCCAGCCTTTACTACTACAACTCAAAACACAGTCTCTACTCCACCAAATGTTGTTCAACAATTACATACAAAATTAAATGCCACCAACTACCTATCATGGAAAGCCCAATTAATGCCAATATTAAACAGCTACAAATTACCTCAAGAACATCTCCTCCACAAGCTGTTAACAATGAACCAAACCCTGTATATGATTTGAGGTTCATAATGGATCAACTTGTGCTTAGTTAGATTATTAGCTTACTACAGCAAATTAGACTATAGGCAATAAATAACAACGTAATCAAGTTGTCAAAAAAATCACATATGATTATTTCTGATGTTTTTTAAACATCACTAATTTCTCATAGCAAAAAATTATAAGGGACATTTCCTAAAATCATAGACAAATATTATTAGCCAGGAATTTTTTAAAACCTAAAATACTATAAGTATGTAGCTAAATATGAGTATAAGTCAACATTGAAAGGAACAGATTTAGCCCAAATGCTAAGCAATGGAAAAAAAAAGTGGCCAATACTTTTTAGCTACGTTTTATACATTCTTAGTGATATATGTTTTGTTATTTCTAGTTTTTGTGTTAAATCTTTTAACCACGTTTTTATAATTTCATAAATAAAGTCTTCTAATTATGAGTGTAAAAAACGTTGCCAAATATTTTTTGTAACTTTTTGCATAACCTATGATATTGAGCAATTTACGATGTTTTGTATATAATTTAATATTTTTTTTTGTTGTGAATTATTTAGTTATTATTATCAAATTAAGTCGTAAAGAAACATTATTAATTCAAAATGTTGAACATTCCTTATATAAGCAAAATTATATAAGTATAATCAAATTGTACCAACAAAGTAATATAACATTAATTATTGATCCTTTGTTTATACACAAAATATTAATCATAGTTTGAGCATTCCGTATAATTTGTAAACATAAAACTTTGAAGAAGAAACTTCACATATTGGAATATATCTTAAAATACTTTCAAAGATGCTTAAAACAACACAAAGTTTGAGCATAACCTAGACGAGTACCAAGTGTTGTCCAAGTCTATAACCCTGTAACAAATAAGAAGGTTAGTTAAAGTAAACTAAAATTATTATGTAAAAATTGATACAATACTTATTTGGTTCAAATTAAAGTAAACACTACATAATTTTATCATTCATAATAGGATCACCCATTAGTAGCATCTTATATATATATATATATATAATCAATTTTTAATAATAATTTTAGTTGATTTTAACCAACCTTCTTATTTGTTATAGGGTTATAAACTTGGACAACACTTGGTACTCGTCATATATGTAACATCCCATTACTTGTGGGAGGGTTAGAATGGTAAACGTGAGTAACTAATGAGAGTTAGATGCATTTCTATGTTCATGCATGATATGCCATACACTTATACATGAATAGTGAATTT
>JANIPM010000233.1:10398213-10411651 GCA_027478405.1 Erythroxylum cassinoides
ATATATAATAATTTTTTAATAATATTTTTTGTTTATTTTCACTAACCTTCTTATTTGTTACAGTGTTACAAACTTGGACAACACTTGGTACTCGTCATATATATATATATTGGTAGAGCAAGTGATAGAATAAGGCTAGGACCTAGAATCAATTCTCTTCATTTCCATCATAATTCAGGCCAAGTAAATTTCTGAATAATATATCATGTTTTGCTAATTTAGATTGATTTCTTTTCCCTTGATTACTTCAGCATTTAATGTAGCGTTAAGCTTGTTGTTTTTCTCTTCAAGTTGTTCAATAATTGTATTATATGCAGAAGTTAAAACATTTGGCTTAGGATAATAACCAAGGCCTTTATCATAACCCAAACAAGTACCAAGTATTATATCACAAATCTCATTTGCATTGAGCTCATTATCCTCAAATTTAGACTTCTACAATATCTTTTGTATTTTATTCTAAAATAAAAGAAGAAAACCAATGTTCAAACAATATATTACCACTACATTTATAAATGAACAAAAATATTTATACTTATATAGTTATTTTCGAGTTCTTGTGACACCTATCCTTTACCTTCCTTACAATAAGTGAGTTTATATAATATAATCCTATCACACTCTTATCCATCTAGTTCCTTCTCACTCCATTTTATGAAATAAAAAAGTCAAGGCATAATAAATAACTTAATGCTTATTTATTAAAGCACAACTTGCAAACATACATATTAATTTTGAACGACTATAGATGACTTAGACCATAAATTATGAGGTGTTTTTATTTTTTATTTGCTCACCCTTGTCTTCTCACAAATTTTCTAAATTCAAGAAAAAAACATAGTTAATTAGTTGTTAATTAATGTAACAAGATTAATACAAGCAAATGTAAAGACAAAAAAAATCAAATCTAAACTTTTAAGTCAAACTAATAGTCACACAAACTATTCCAGTTTTGTTCAGTCATTCGTTCATAAACATGACTTCATACCTTTACATTAGAAGCTAAAGACTTATAATACTTATGTAACTTGAAACAATGATCCCTACTCCTTTGTTTCAATAATGAAGTAACACAATTTGAAACATTTAGGTTCTCAATATTTACAACATATAATTTCAAATATGAATAATTAATAAAAATATAAATAATCTCAAATTCATTTAAACAATGTCGTATAAAGTTAAAAATTTTGAAAAATCACAGTAACTTTTTAAATGTATTTTCAAGCAACTTGTCTTCCTTCAAGTCCTTAACATGTTTTAGACAATGTACTTCTATTCTTGCAATAATTTCTGTCTCACTTGAAAATTTCACATATTGGATCCTACTTACAGGACGACCTTGCTATGCATCAATATGTATGGATATCTTGTAATTCATTGGAACACTTTTTCATTGCAATTCACAACATCTAGTTTTACCTCCACCTCTTTTTTCACTACTATTATTAGAAGTTAATCATAAATAGATATGAAAAGAAAATGTTTAAACTATAAAAATATATATTCTAGCATAAGCATACTTGAAGGCATAAAAAAGTCAGAAACTTGTAATACTAGATTCATTGTTGTTTGAGGTAGAATGAAGTTGTTATGTATGACTTGAAGGCATCGTGTTGTTGTTGCTATATTTTGGCATTATACTAGAAAATGCTTTATTTTCTATGGCAATAAAAGGATATGATAAGAAAATGTTTAAACTGTAAAGATACATATTTAAATATATGTATACTTGAAGGCATAGAGAAATTTCAAACCTACATTACTAGTTTCATTGTTTTTAAGGTCGAATGTTGTTGTTAGCTAGAAACTTTTGGCATCAATTGACTGATTTTGTTGAAGTTACATATTGTTGGCCTCTGGAATTTTTTTAGCAACTGCTTTCTTCCCTTTATTTCTACCAAGTGTTATAATGTAATTTATCTATAAGAAAAATAGGCATCATATAAAAAAGTAAATATAACATATGAATCATATCAAAAGAGCACTTTCAAATACATTCAATCATCATTAATAGCATTAGCAAGATAAATGTTACCAATATTAAATAAGACAATACAAAGAGCAATTTTAAGATACATTCAATCATCATAATTAAGATACATTCAGTCATCATAATCAAGATCTTCAAAATCAACACCATTAATCATATTAGGAAGATAAATGTTACTAATATTATAATAAGACAATAAAAGGAGTACTTTTAAGATACATTTAATCATGATAATCAAGATCTTCAAAATCAACATCATTAAATGCATTAGAAAGATACATATTACTAATATTATAATAAAATAAAAGAAAGAGCACCTTCAAGATACATTTAATCATTATAATCTAGATACATTCATCATTGTAATTAAGATTTTCAAAATCATCATCATTAATCGCATTAGGATAAAACTCTTCATCACTATTATATTAAGCCAAAATATCATTATTATCACATAATTCATCCGTGAAATAGTCTTCATCCCTTTCTATGACAAGATTGTCATGTACTTTGGTTGCATTTAATTTACTAGGATTAACATCTCTCTTATGAAATTATGTTATATCCTCATCTTTAATTTTGAGTGCTACATTATTCCATTTTCATTCAATTCTTAATATGTTTTATCATAATCCACCATTTTCCCTTTTACAAACATAAAAAAGATTTCGGTGCTCAAATTTCTGCCCAACTTGCCACTTGTTGCCCAATTTAATGTCATTGAGATAGAATGCTGGCTTTATTTGGCTTGCAAGCACAAATTGTTCCTTTTCATACCAAGTGTTTTTTAAATATTAAAATTAAATTAACAACCCCAAAGGGAAAAATTGGCTGGTAACAAGGTACCCTACAAGTTTGAACTCGTGATATTATGTTCAAATAACTAAAAGGTACATTTTAATACCGCACTTGGAGATTGCCTAAAGATTACACACATGTACACTTGTTAGTCTGCCCCATTTGGTAATATTTCATGAGGTTGATTTTGTTTTTCCTTGTGAAACACCGAATGTAATTCAGAAATGTAAGTCATCGAAAATGAATGAATGTCGTGCTTCAGGTTCATTTCTTCATATTGCTTCTATAAGTTGTTCTTTCTTTAAAAGTAATGATATATTCTGATCAGCTACTTTTACCTTTGTTTTTATAGACTGGTTTTGTGTTTCAAACTAGTTCTCCACTACTTGTTGAAGGAGGCATGGAGGAGAAGGGACCTTCCCATTTATAGCCTTTTTATCTCCACGTAAGTTCATTCTTTTACCCTTATCTTCCTGAATGCATGTGTACATTTTATTTTATGTACTTTTATTAAAATAATATTGTATCTCTTTGATTGTCCTCAATAGAATTGACAAGATAAGATTATAAATATTTAAGAGTCTCCAAATTTCCACTGCTTGCTCAAACTCTCTTATTGCCTCTTATATAAAGGGCATCTATTGACTAGGTTAATGAATGATAACAAAAAATGGAGGTATTACCTCATTACACATCATCCATAGATGGAAAGAACCTTTAGGCTGGCATATATTGATTCCAAATCCATTTATACCATAATACCTTTTTTGCACCCTCCTTTAGCTCTTTCCTGTAGGAGGAGTTAGTGAAACCCTTAGATTGATTGAAACTCAAGCATTAGGAATCCTTAAGTATAATACTGGGGGTTATAATTCAAATTGATGTGAAATAACTCTTAAGGTACCTCTCTCTAATAGTATTCCCCCACCCATATGCATACTTTGGCTTCAATAGGAATTTGGTCCACTACTCTAGCCAAATATGTGCCATTTATAGCCCCAAACTTGACCTATTTATCATTGAAAGGAGGCTAGCTTACCATCCCTAATAATACATTTAATATAATTAGAAATTGAGCTTCTTTCCCTTAAAAGTTTCCTTTTAGATAATAGTCATGGATTCAACATACCTATAGGGATTCTTTGTGAGTTAAGATCCTCCAAATCCTTTTTCCCATATAAAATTTGATTGCATAACTTGATTATAATAACATCGAAACTTTGATTATTCTTCTCTATACAAACTTTTTTGCAACCTATCTTAGCTTTAAATATTTTATTTCTAGTGCCAGTTTAGAGGAATTGCCTCATCATTTTCTTTATTTTCTTAACCAAGCCCTTGACAAAACAAAGTGAGCTTTAAAACACATGTATAAAGTTGTCACATACTTCTTCCAGTAAAAGATAGGAAAACATTAGTCTAAGAGTTGATTCTCTTTTATATCCTTTCTACTAGAGGCATAAACTCATTAAACAACAACCTTCTTAAAGCTATTAGCATCCCTAGATAAACAAAAGGAGTTTTCTTCATCTACATTCCAGTTGAGGCAATAAGTCTTGCTGAGTAGAATAAATCTCTCATAAAAGAATAATAAAGCTCTTTTACCTGTTGATGTCTAACCCAGAACACCCCTTAAAAGTTTGGAGAGTTTGCATAATTAGTTTGATAGATCCTTCATGAGCTCTGGCAAAAAGCAAGATATCATCAGCAAATAATAAGTAAGAAATCCTTAATTTTCTTGCATCTATTGTGAAATTGGAAACCTACACTTTAAGATATGTTATGGCTAAACAATCTTAAGAAGACTTCCATGTAGAGTACAAAAATGTAAGGAGACAGAGGGTCCCCCTGTCTGATCCCTTTTCCTCCTTAGAACCATTGTGTAAGTTCCTCATTAACCAAACAAAATATGAACTTAAGCTATAACACATTAAAAACCTAATTCCTAAACTTGGATGGAGAATTGAAAGTAATGAACACCTTTTCAATAAATCGCCAGCTTAGTGAATTGTATGCTGCGTATGTCAATCTTTATAACATAGTTGGATAATCTCTATTATTATACCCCTTGAATAGCTCCTAAGATAATAATATTTCATCCCTATTGTACTTGCCTGCCAAAAAGGCATATTGAGCTAGACTAATAATAAGTTTAGCACCATTTTTCAATTTCTTAGTTAGGAGTTATATGAAATTGTAGTAAGAAATGACCCTATAGTCTTCAAATCTCTTTTGATTCTATTTCTTTATAATTAAAAAAATGTATTTATTGATTAGTTTAATGAGCTTTCTTGTATCAAAAATTTCTAATACAAACTTGAAAACCATTTCTTAAATTTCGAGCCATGTCTTCTAATTTTTTTTCCCATTAAAGCTATCTGGTCCAGGGACTTTCTTATCTTTCATTTCAAACACTACTTGCTCTATATCTCTTTCTTCAAAAAGGGAAGATAAGAACTTAGTTGTCTAATATGAGAATTGGATAGATATTAAGGAGATTTTTTTTATTGAACGAAAGTGTGTGTTTCCTATCTCCTCGGAACACCTTTCAAATACTTCTGAGCTTTTTCTTTCATTGAGTCTTATGAATAGTGATAAGCACTAAGATGATACCTTATCCTATTGATCTTGTTGACATTCCATTTGACCAAGATTGAACTGAAGAAGAAATTTGAATTTGTATCCCCTTCTTTAAACCAAGAGATTTTAGACCTTTATCTTAGTAGAGAGAAATGATCATCCAAAGCTTTAGTGTATCTTTCTAATGCTAATTTCCCTTGCCTTTTCCACTAATTTTCCTATGGTTCATCATATATAACTTCCTAGATATTGTATAATATTCCTTTTGTAACAACCCACACTCGATAATGGAATCGACATACTAAGTGTTACCATATTCTTAAATACCTAATACTTTAATTACAATATTTTCTATTTAAAACCTCATTATTCTAGCAATTATTATTCACTTTATAAAAATTTAGATAGAGCATCCTCTACATTTACTTAAAACCTCATACAAGAAACTTCAATACACCTTTCATGCATGTTACTTAACTATCCATCTCCATGTCAAACTTCGTGAAAAAAATAATTTACCATCCTCCAATACATGTCAACACATCTAAACCAAATTTCATACACAATTTTTATTTATTCATATATATTTACAATAAAATCCTGTAAGATCCTTCACTTCTTTATGTGTACATGTTATATCCAAAAACAAAATAAAGATTTGTAGTACATCCACCTCCAAAATTTTCAAGGTTCGCTATGTGACTTTTATCTTGTAGTAGATCTACCACAATTTTCTTCTAATTCTCTTCAAAACCTACGCGCTGAAAGAAAATCTACACACTAAGCTCTAGGCTTAGTGGTGTTCAAGCAATTCCATTTTATCGAATTATACAATGATCAATAAATTGTACATTCAATTACTAATTTCATTTGAAGTTCTTTAATCATTAATTAGGCATTTATCTACTTTCTTTAATTTCCTCAAAGTAAAATCCATTGGAATTGCATCACCGAGCCAGATAAGCAGGATTTTTTTAAAAAATACAAGATTGGTTCTCGGAACCATACAATCCATTTTTATATACATTCATATTGGAACCGAGTTCTTGGAGCCATGCAGTTCATGACACAAATCAAATGTCTTACACCAGAACCGAGCTCTCAGAGCCATACAGTCCGGTAACCTATATGATGACGCAGTCCTACTAACTACCTAATTGGCATGCAAACCTTATCACATTCCTCAAATTCCTATCTATTTTACTAGGGGCAAATCTAATAAAATTCCATTGAAATTTCATAATAAAAGGTTATAATAACAAATTGAAGCTATTCCATATTTGGCCAAAGTAAATGTCTTTTTTTTTCCTTCTGTTATTGGTTTTAATTTAATTTATAAAACATTCAAGATATATTCCAATTAGTCAAAAATAACATGTATATCAAGTTTCTCAATTCAAACATAATGTATGCCAATTGGGAAAAATACAAATTATTAGTGCAAAATCTCAATTAATCACATATACTTCTTCAATTAACAACCAATTAAATATTTTTAACAACGATATCATAAACCCCCCAATTTACTCAAGAATCCTAAATTTCCTAATACAAAATTTTTAGGAAAAAGTAGAATTGCAAGAACATATACCAAATTGATGTCCAATCTTCAAATTAAACTTCCATAAACTTTAATTTCATCATCAATTCCTTATTCTTTCTCTTTCTCTTTCTCTCTCTCCTTCAAATCATCTTCTTTATCTTCATAATATTGCATAACAAATTCAATTTCATACATTTTATCCATCAATGCCTACAACTACACCAAAATCATGTCCTAAAAATAATTAAAACTCTATTAACTCACCTTATAAATTTTTGGTACTATTCATCAAGAACACCCATATACCTTTTCTTCTTCTTTTCTCAAATTTTTTTTGTTAATATGGTGAGTTTAGAGACCTTAGGTTGATGATTTAGTGTTTAATATGTGATTTGAGAGTTAAAATTAAAGAAAGTTGGCTTGAAAACGAAACAAATGAAAGAAAAAGGAGAAGAAATGAGGGAGCTATTCTCGGTAATGTTTTGGAGAAGAAGAGAATCGGAAGTTGACAAATATGTCATGCGGTCCCTTATTAAAAGTTTTCCAATTCTTTTTTAAAAAACCAAAATTAACTTTATCTATTAATCCATTCTTTCTTTTTCTTAATAAAAAAATGCCCATAAGAAAAATATCAACTCCATATAAAGACCTTAATTAATATAATTTATTTTCATCAATATTTTCATGTTTGACTTTTACCTTTTTTGGGTCAAACTTTGACCACCGGTCAACTCTTGGTCAGCCCCTCTAAACGAACTCATTTGGAGTTCTAATATGATCCTTAGCCTATCCTTCAACAATATTATCTGATGTCAAATAAAATAAATTGCAGTTTAGATCTCGAGTGTCACTATTCACCTCGGGATATACTATTCAAGACCCAAAAAGTAATATTCATGAATTCGTGATTTTGGGGCATTACATCTTTGGATTGTTTAACTTGTTGTAAGGTATCATTACCTATATTCTCCTTCAATAATTTCAATTCTTCTTTGATATATTCCAATTTCTTCACACAAATATAAGCTTTAAACCCATGAACCATCTTCTCCTTTCCTTTTCTGACTACTTATACCCTTATGATTCACCAAATAATCATTAAATCTGAATGAAAAAAATCTTTTTAGTCCATTAAAAGATGCCTTGTACCACCATAGACACATAATCTTAAACATCTATCTAACTTCTTTCTAATAAAGTAACTACTAGATTGTTTGTTTAACTATGTGTACTAATTCCCCTTTATACTAAGGTCAATAACCCCCAGTGTTTAATACACAACTTGAAATGTGTAGAGAAGTTTTCAAAACTATTATTCCTATGAAAAACTATGTATGTTAATCCACAGTGGTGTCTGTTCATGCGTAACTTTTTCCAAACTCATTCTTAGTTTCCATAACAAAAGAAATAATGGTTAAATCCAGATATGCCATAGACTAATCTCCATTATCTCCTTAGTATTAAGATGACTGAAAGATTTAAAGAGAATCAAATTATCTTTGAACATTAGTATCTTGTTTAAACCTCTATATTTCCATCTTTTTATGGTTTATTCCTTCACAATGGGTAAGGCTATGTACTTCCCATACAAGAACCCTACCAATGTTGACTCCTAAGTTTTGGCTCCTTTAATCAAAATTTAGTCATCAGGAGTAACTAGATAACTGCCCTCTTCTACTTTAAATGGAGAATGGTGTAGATATTGCCTATATTCATCTCCCACCACTTGTTTCGAACTAAGTGATGGATTGACTGGTTTAGAATTAGCTTCCAAATGAAGGAGACACTAGGTTAGGAGGGGGAGGAGGAGGAGGATAAGAAATATTAGGTTCATGTGTGGGGTTAGCTAAAAGAGGTGGAAAGGACCTTTTATCTTATATATTTCCAACAAATTTTGTCATTAATACCATTATGGTGTCTACTTATAATAGAGGGGGAAAGTTTTATAGAATGGATGCTGTTTAAAGACAAAGTAAGGTAGAGGTGGCAAATTGTATTAGGCAAGTTACCTATCTATCCATAATTGACTGATGATGTTTGTGTTTATGGTTTTGTAGGTGAATTATAAGGTGGAAAAGGAGATATGGAGGTTCAGAGACGAATATAGTGGCGGAGAAAGGGTGAGGGTGAGCACCAGGTTGAATTAGGTTAAAATAGTAATGCACTTTACAAAAAACACAAGAACATATTTTGCAAGCAAGAAAACTAAAGCAAGGTTAAGCTTGAAAATGGGAGAAGGATAGGAAGGAGCATAAAATAAGAGGGGAGTGGACTTTGAAGAAGATAAAGAATATATGGAAGTTCAGGAGGCATGGTAGCAATTAGAAGGTTGTATGGTATAGAAAGTGTTAGTGTATAGAGAGAATACATGTCAATGGGAACAAAACTTTTAGAGAAAGGAAGCTATTGGGAGAAAAGGAACTAAAACAATGGATAATTCAAAAATATTTTCATACAAAGTTTTACTAACATTGATGATATTAATATTGTCATTCACTTTTATGTTAATTCCTTTGTCTTTAAGATTAAACTATTTGCACTTAAATAGAATAAATTTCTATCCTTGATGTAATCTAATTCAATTATTTTAAAAATAACACTATAAAAGTTAATTAACTCATCCTTATGTTGTCCCTCAATAATAACCCCACAATTTTGGCTTGTGAGATATTTGTCACGTTCTTTTATGTGAAATATAACACCATTAACAACATAACATGTATATTGTTTTTACCACACATACTAGGCCTACATGCCAAAAGAATATAAAGCTTCCATTGCTTCTGGCAATTTATAGTTATGTAACTGTATTATCTGTAGAAAAATAAAACAACGAAAGTTAATGTTGTGATATTAATAATAATATTCATTTTTCTATTTTTACATAGATAACTTACTTAGGTCTTAAACTATGATAGAAAGTTTATCTTATGCCTTTCTTTAACATTAACTTCACCTTTACTTATAGTCTCACCTTTGTGCTCTCTATTTAAAATGTAAATTGATGTAAGAAAAGAAAGGTTAAATGCTTACAATTGCTTAAAATATACCAATGGCCAATTTCAAGTTTCTCTTCAGTTAACTCCACATATTATCCTATTCCAAGTGACTTTAATTTTTGGAAGAAAATTGACAAGCCACCCTCTTAGTCAAAATTGAAGTTATGTTCTTATCTATTAAATCAGCATCATGTAAGTACGAAGAACAAAATGTCAAACATTTATTTGACATATAAACCTCTAGAATAGAGCCATAAGGTCAAGCTTTATTATGAACATAATGTTTGAAAGAGCCCAACAACCTAAAAAAGCATAAAAGATTAGTAGTTTTTACTAATTAATAACAAAAGACATCAAATGTAGAATTGAAAACAAATTAACTTTTAATCAGGAACATCCATCAAAATTGAATTGGGCCACAAAATTTTTTTCTTGTATGGTAAGTGAATTGACAAATGCATTATCACATTAAAGAATGATGGTGAAAAAAACTAGTTCAAGCTTTAAAAGGATAAAAGCAATGCCTTTTTTCATTTGTTCAAGTTATTCAAATTTCTGTATCTTACAACATAATTGCTTTATAAAATACTAACTCACCCAAAATTGTCTACATATCCTTTTACAAATACTCATATATTCTAACAAGAAGTAACCGTTATAGAAGCGCATGACAATAATGGCTCTTCGAGCCCAAAACCTTTTCTTTGTTTACATTAACACAACAGGCTATATTAAAGGCATACCCATCAAGAAACTTAACTGACTTAAGAAACTCGAAAAAGTTTGTTTCTCCTTTTTTGACATAGTGTAACAAACAGATGGAATCATGTGTGACCCATCATCTCTTCTTTTCAAATGCAAATATTTTCTTATATTCATCTCTTCTATATGTAATCTAGCATTAATTATTTGCTTCAATTTGCCATCAATACCCATCAAAGTGCCTAAAATATTTTTATAATCTTTTCAATATGCATGAAATTAAGATTATTACTTAATAGCAAATTCTTCTAATAAGGAAAATTAAAAAAAATTTCTTTTCACTTTCTCTTACTTGGTTGTTTTTAAGGAATAAACTCTTGCAAATGTGATAATTGATCTAGCACATCATCACCTGAAAAGTGCAAAGGAGCTTCTCTATGTTCTACTTTGCCATTAAACAATTTGCTTCTTCATCTTCTATGCCCATGTGCTAAGTAAAGACAATGTCCCATGTAACATATTTTGCTTTGTAACCTTATATAATAAGTTTGATGATTATACACAAGGTATGCCATATACCTTTTAGTACTATGGCCCTTTAGTACTTCATCTAAATAAATTGTTATAGGTTGAAAAATCATTTATGGTTAACAGAACAACCACCTGCATTTTAAAATTTTCATCTTTTACAGTATCATAAGTTTCTAACCTAACTTCCCAAAGATGTTTTAAATCATTAATTAATGGTTGCATATATACATCAATTTATAAGAAAAAGGCTCTTTAATGCATTTCCATGAGCATAATTATATGACATAAGAATTACTAACCACAAGTTGTAAGAAGTACTTACATTACCAAATAGATTAAATCTATCAAAGGCCAACGTAAGTCAAACATTATAATAATCCTCTACAAACTATAAAAACTTTTAATAAAAGTGTTTCCATGCCTTTGAGTCTATTGGATGACACATGACGTTGTCATTAATGAATTTTTTATGCTACCTCGTAGCTATGGTTGTTTTTGTTGATGTAAACAACCTTTATAGTCTTGGTTTAACAAGGAAGTATCTCAAGAATTTATGTGGTATCTTTTTACCTTTTCCATCATCCACTTGCCACCTTAATGTGCCTCAAATTAGATATTCTTGAAGGTCTTCAAACTCTTTCCAAAAGATAGTATAATTATACTTACAAGCATGTATTGGTATATATCCTAATCCTAGGCCCCTTAACTTTTTTTTTCTTTACAGTAAGATTTAATCAATTCATGGCTGACCAGTAATGTATCTTTGAGCAAGTCAATTAACATGTCAAAAGATTTGTTACTCCAACTATTATGTCCATTCAAGTGCAACAACTTCATGAAAAAAAGATAGTTATGAGAAATTGGAGCACCCAGAACATAATTCATCTCGGGTTTCTTTCAATAACTTCTCAAAATGATCTTGTGTACTTTTACGAAATGTATTAGGCATAGTATTATCATCCATAGTCTCCATATAATTCTACACATCCTCTAAAACTTCTTGGATTTCATTATGTACGTCGACATTGATATCACCATCATCTACATCAGTATTGTTATCACCATCATCACCTAGATCAAAACTTTTGCCATTACTAGTCGGAGAACATTCTCTATGATAAATCCATCGACTATAGAATTTATCTATGTCTCAGATTAGCAAGGGATTATAGACCACATCTTGAATTTGATTGTTGAAATTTAAGCAATCTATGCATGGACAATGAATTTCACATTCTAAACCCATTTAATCTTTTACAAATTTCATGAAAGTCTTCACTCTTTCTAATTATTGACCAAACCATTTTTCATGAGTCATCCAACTTCTTTTTTCATGTTGTTATCCAATTATTAGTTATTTACTAAATTAGTGAATGCAATTTAAGTTGCAAATAACATAATGGTAAATCAAAATTAACATATGATTTTATATTCTAACAAAGAATGCAGTTGGTGGGTTGACTTTGAAAAATCTTGGAATAGAAGAAGAGTAAATATCTGTAATTCAAAAATCAATAAAGTCAACTTTAAGAGATACATTGATAAACAATAAAAGCTCTCACTAGAAAAGTACACTTATCATAACAACAATTCACTAGATAAAATAAATGATATTAGGTCCTTAGGCTAAATCTCAAGAAATTGAACAAACCTAAATAGTAACTACTATTGAATGGGTATAGTATTATAAAATTCTCATTCTATATAATAGTAACTATATAAATAATTAAAAGCCTCGCCTCTATATCTTATAATCTTTGATCAAGGAAATTTCAAAGAGAAGCATATATACTAAAAATAAAATAAAAGAGCATTATCATCGAGATGTTACATTTAACTAATAACCATGTCAATTTTGAAACTATTACCAAAGACATTCATTATCCAAATTTAAATTAGGCTTCATATGCCAATTTTTGTTGGACCCCGATTTTTGAGTGAAATTTTAGAAATATTAAGTGAAGTGAAATAAGTGTTTATATATGTATTGTGTAATAGATAACTTAAAATTAAAGGATATTGATAAGAAAAGAAATGATTTGATTTTGATATCTTTGAGGTTTTGAGTGGATTGGTATGGTTTATGAAATTAAGTGGATGAGTTGATTGAAATTAAGTTGAAAATCAAGAAATAAAGAGAGAAAGTGTGAAAATATAAAGAAATATGAAAAGTTTGACTTTTTGGCCATTAATAGTTGACTTTTGATTTAGGCACAATTTGAGAAAATGATCTACATGAAACTTGTAGATTATGTTAAGAGCTTTCTGTAGCCATAAAGTTTGTAGTTTTTC
>JANIPM010000233.1:10602927-10613865 GCA_027478405.1 Erythroxylum cassinoides
GTGGCATATGAGCTCCGAAATGGACTCATTCTGTTCAGGGTGTAAACTTAGGTTTCTCCCTTCTGTTTCCATGGAACCCTCGAGCCGTTTGATGTGCATTGCATAATTGAACTGTGCATTATGAAGCATATTTAGTGTTATATGTTATGAAATGTTTTGTGAGTGGAAATAAATGTGATGAATGTGTAAATTGCTTGGAAATAGTGTGAGTGCTAGAATTGCCGGACATATATACATACATATGCTTGATATTGTACTAATTACCGATGGCTATAAATATATTAGCCACTGAGCTGTGTAGCTCAACCCATTATTTTTCCCTCCTCAAGTGCGACTCAAGACGACAGTTGACCCTTGCAAGGCATCAAAAGACTCCGCAATAGTTAGAGATCCTTGTACTAAGTTAGTGACTATTTTGGATAGCTTAAGCATTTCAACATTGAGCATTATCATGTATTTTGTTTTAGCTTTGGCATGTATGATGTTTTGTAAGTAAAGTTTGTTCGAACTCTTTGAATTTGTAATGGCATGAAGTTCCTTTGGTATATAAGTGTGTATAATTTCTCAGTTAAATGAATGTGCATGTGTTAGTATGAAATGTGTGAATGTTGGGAGCGGGTTTCAGAAATTGGGAGCTCGTTGCGGCGAGCCAGTCCTTCGCCGCAGCGCTTCCCTTGAGTGTTCATCACGGCATGGATGCTGGTCCTTCGCCGCGGCGTGTCCCATGAGAGTTCGCCGCGGTGAAACCAAGGTTGGCCGCGGCGAACCCTTGGTCACGAGGCATCCGCCGCGGCGAACCTGCCTATTCCCGCTGCTATCTTCTGAATTTGAATGTTTGTACCCTTTCCCCCACGCGAATCCTTACTCGATGACCCCGAGCAGTCGCCTCGAGATAGGAAACGGGACCCAGGCCCAACATAAACTAGCAAGGAAAGATGCTAAGAAGGCAATCTCAGTGATTAAAGGTGAAGTTTACGAAAATTTGTACAAGAGATTAGATACTAAAAAGGGACAAAAGGACATTTTTAAGTTAACAAAAATTAGGGAATAGATAATGTGAGACATAAACTAAGTTCGATGTATAAGAGATGAAGCAAGGTAGGTGCTTATGGAGGAAAAGGACATAAAGTGTATATGATAAAGGTACTTCTATAGCATATTTAATGAAGGCGTAGAGGCAGATATTTCTTTAGGTGACCTCAAAAAGTTTGAGGGATTTTGTAACATTTCTCGATGTAAGCATGTCACAAGAGAGGAAATTAAAAATTTTTTGAGGGAGATGAAGAGTGAAAGGACAATAGGATCGAATGAGATACTCATAGAGGTATAAAAGAGCCTAGACATTGAAGGTATTAATTGGCTAGTCAAGCTTTTCAATGTGATCCTTGAGTCATCCAAGACGTAGGATAAATGGAGACTGAGTTTGTTAATTCCTCTATATAAGTACAAAGGAGACATCCAAAACTATAGCAACTATAGAGGCATTAAACTACTTAGTCTACAATAGAAGCTTTACATCTTCTTAGAATAGTAATGGAATACTACAGGAAAAGATAGAGAGATTTGCACATGATTTTTATTGATCTAGAGAAGGCACATGATATAATTCATAGGGAAATCTTGTGGAGGTGTTTGGAGGTGAACGAAGTTCCTATGACATACATAAGTGCCATTAGAGATATGTATAAAGGGGTAATAACTAGATAAAGACGATAGGAGGAGATACTGAGAATTTTTCTATTGATATTGGGTTAAACTAAGGCTTTACATTAAGCTCTTTTTTGTTTACCAAGGATATTCAAGGAGATGTGTCTTGGTGTATGTTGTTTGCTGACCATATTATCTTAGTAGATGAAACAATAGAGGAGGTCAATGTTAAGCTAGAATGTTGGAGAGAAACGTTAGAGTCGAAAGGATGTAAAGTGAGTAGGACTAAGACTGAATACTTAGAATGTAATTTTTCGGGCCATTAGGTGAATACTGGAGTAGAGGTAAAGATTGGATAAAAAGTTATATCATAAAAGGAATGTTTTAAATAATTAGGGTCTATCATCCAAAGCAATGGAGAGATCGATGAAGATATAGTCCATCGTATTAGATCAGGATGACTAAAATAGAGACCTGCTTCAAGAGTTTATGTGATAAGAAGATACCACTCAAGCTCAAAGGTAAATTATATCGATTAAAGATTAGGCCAACCATGCTATATGGGGTGAAATGTTAGCTCATCAAACAAATACATAATAATAAGCTTTTGATGAAGAAGATGAGGATGCTCTAGTGGATGTGTAACCTTACTAAAAGAGATAAGAAAAAAAATGTTTAGAGACAAATTAAAAGTGGTTGATATAAATGAAAAATTAAGAAAGGCATGTCTTAGATGGTTCAGAAATGTTAAGCAGAGACATTCTGACGTTCCAGTGAGAAGATGCGAGAAAATAATACTCAGGAATTGTAATAGGAGAAAAGGATGCCCTAAAATAAAATAAGGGGAAGTGATTAAGAATGATATGGATATGTTAGATCTTATAGAGGATTTGACCCAAAATAGAAAGCTTGACGTACTAGGATACGGGTTAAGGGTCTCTATTGAAAGAGGACATTCGCTTTCATGTAGGTTACTAAAAACCTGTGTCCTTTACATTTATTGTGTAGTATGTCACTTCTAGGGTTTATAGCTTAGATTGGTTCCTATGTAGCGTAATTAAGGTGTTGACAAGCATGATCAAAGTTTTTCATGTACGGGTATTTCGTGATTCTTTTCTGGTATGTATTTTACTTAACTTTTATTGCAATTCCTAGATATGTTCTACAGTTACGTTATTTTGTGTTATATTTATTACTTTTGTTTGAGGATTCTCTTTAGTAATTATTTTCACTGTGTTGTATTTTTTATTTATTTGTTTTCATACCTTTTATGTTTATTTGATTTATTGATTTATTTTACCTTATTTATCTTATATGTATGCACATCTATGTTTATTGTAAGTTCTTCACGACATTTTGTATGTGAGTCTACCAAAAACAGTCTCTATACTATGTAGAGATAAGTCTACGTACTATCGGACCTTCCCAAACCCTACACCTTAGTGAAACTTCAACTGGTTGTTGTTGTTGTTGATGATGATGATGATAGTTATGTAGATACAATTGTGGATATCTGTGACTAATATAATAGAAGGGATATAATTATATATACATTATTTTTATTTAGTTAGTATGTACTACATGACTATGTGTATTTTTAAGGAATTAAAGTGTATAACAAAAGCATAAGAACCTAAATCAATTTTGAGCAAGAACTCATACATCTCAATTAAAGGGTTTTTAAATGGAGAGATGATCATGGTCCTAAATTTTTTCTATTGAATTATGTAAGCTTAGCATATTGTAAGTCTAAACTTGATGATGAGACTTTAAAAGTTAGATCTTACTATTGAATGATATTCTGACACAAATTCAACTAAATTGACTCACATTTGAGATGTGATAACTTTTTTATCGAGGCTCTTTTAAATTTATAGCACACCTAAAGTTAGTTTTTATGAGAAAGCACCAATCAATCATTTGAGGTAAAAGTTTCAACAATTTATTGAAAATGATTCAACCAAAGACAAAAGGAAATATAGACTTAAAACTGAAACAAAAATAACAATTTAAAAATAGTACGTTTTGGGTGAGACTGAAGCGGATTATATTAGTTTATGATAACTTGTTCTTTTGTCTTTTCTAACATATGGACATAAATCAAAATTCTATATTAGCTAAAGAAATGTAGTCAAAGTATACCATGGCATAAGGCAATGCATATTATGCTTTTGGTTCTACTTGTTGAGATGCAACACCTACTTATAGAAACTATATTGCATATGTTCTTTGTTTAATGTATTCTTTAGTTGTTTGTTAAGATATTTTATATGTTCAATTTAGATTTTAATTTGTTAAGATTTTTTATCTATTCCATATTCTTTAGTTGTTAGTTGAGTCATACAAGTTTACATAAAAACTACTTAATTTCATTTTAAAAAAAGACCTTTTTATATAGTAAAGTTCAACATTGTGGTATCAAAGCAGGAAGTGAGAGCATTTCTTTAAAAAGGTGACTAATCTCCAAGTTGTTGGTGGAATAAAAAAGCTTAACAATCAAAATTACAATTCCTGCTCTACTAGTATAAGCTTATACATGCATGCCAAGACTTATGGGAAGTTATGGATGACAATGAAGTTATACAACGAAAAAAAGAAGATGCAAATGGTATGCTATGAAAATGAAAGACTAAAGTTGGCAAAACAATGTTCGCTCTAAAGATGAAAGTTAAAGAAGATGTGTTAGAGCATATCCGGGATGCCATAACTCCCAAAGAGGCTTGGGATATGTTTGCTAAGTTGTTTTTTAGAAGGAATGACTTAAGACTCTAACTTCTTGAAAGTGAGTTGTTGACAATAACACAACGTGATATGACAGTAACTCAATTTTTCCACAAGGTAAAGGTGATATATCGAGAGATTTTAGAGTTAGATTCACAAGCTCCAATTGGAGAAACCAAAAAGAAAAGAATAATCATTCATGAATTGATACCTGAATATAAAGGGTTTGTTGCTACAATGCAAGGGTGGTAAAATCAATCATCACTTGTTGAATTCGAGATTTTGCTTGCTAGTCGAGAAGCTCTAACTAAACAAATGGGAGGAATTACATCAAAGAGTAAAATCGAAGCTCTTAATATGAACAAAAGTGCTTCTATCCTACAACAAATAAATGTTATACTTGACTAGTTGTATAGTAAGATGAACAGGAAGACTATCAAACGAGTTTTTATAAGATATGATGGCTAAGGAAGGGACAGAGATGTTGCTATCCTATAACTAAGACATGTTACACTTCTTGAAATGTTGTGTTTGATGAAACTTCTTCGTGGTGGTTTTCCAACAAGGAAGTACTAGATTCAAATAGTTCCAATGATGTGTCACATTCTTCTCAAATTCAGTTAAATATGGATGATGTTGTTGATACAAGTTTCAAAGACAATGTTCATGATGATGCAGCTTAACCTCTTGGCAAACTAGTGTGTATTAGAGGTCCAGAGATGAAGGTGAGCATACTAAAATAAAATCGCCAACTCCACCTAGAAATTCAACAAGAGTTAGAGCCTAATTCTAAATATTCCAATGTTGTTATAGTCTAAGCATATGCAAAAGAACCAGAATCAGTTGAGGAGGCATTTCAATATCTAAAATGGGTTAAAGTTATGGATAAGGAATTTGTGGCACTGAAATAAAATAAGACATGGAAGCTTGTTCTAAAGCTAAATACTGTAAAGTCTATTTTTTCCAAATGGGTCTATATGATAAACATCACACAGATGGAACAATAGAGATGTTTAAGGTCATTTGGTAGCTCTTTAATTCTCTCCGTATTTAGACTAGATTATGATGAAACATTTAGTTTAGCTGCAAAACTTGTTACTGTCAGAATCTTACTTGCACTTGCAATGGGCGAAGGAAGGAGTTTATGGCATATGGACATAAGTAATACTTTTTTAGGGGAGTTGGATCAGAAAATTTATATAGATCAACCAATTGGTTTTCATGATCAAGATCACCTTGAATATGTTTGTAAACTTTGAAAGGCTCTTTATAGGTTGAGACAAGTGCCAAGGGCTTAATATGGTAAGATTATTGAATTCCTAACTCATAGTGATTATTCAGAGGCACCTACATATTCTAGCTTGTTTGTTAAAAATAATTAAGGGAAGCTAGTGGTTGTACTTGTATATATGGATGATTTGATCTTATTAAGTGACTGTAAAGAAGAAATTCTTCAAATAAAGGAGAATTAATTGTTCACTTTCATATGAAAAAGTTAGGACAACTTAAGCACTTTCTTGCTTTAGAGATTCATCATACTCAAAATGGAAATTTTCTCCATTAAAGGCAGTACTCTACACTAAGAAGTTTGGAATGCTGAGTGTAAGCCAATTTTATCCCCATTAGAGCCCAATATCAAGTTGTGTGCGTATAAGAAAAGAATTAGAGGATCAGGTAGCCTGATTTATCTAACCTTAACTAGGGTAGATGTTTCTTATGCAATTGGTGTTTGGAGTCGGTATATGTAAAATCCCAAGAAGCCTTATTTGGAAGCAGTTCAACAAGTTTTGAGATATGTAAAGGCTACACTTGACTATAGTATTTTGTAAAAAGAAATGTAGCATATGCAAATTACTTGGTTATTGTAACGCTGATTTTGCAGGTGACTATAATACCGATGCTCAACTACATGATATGTTTTTATGCTGAGATTAGGGACAGTTTTTTGGTGTAGTACAAGACAAAAAGTTGTATCCTTATTTATGGTTGAAACAGAATACTGAGTTGTAGTAATGACAACTCAAGAAAGTACCTGGCTTATTCAATTGTTACAATATCTGTGTTAACCGATTGATTATGTTGTTTAATTGTTTTCTGAAAACCAATCAGCAATATGTTTACCAAAGAATCCAGTTGGTTTTTACAAAATTCAACACTACTTCAACTTTTCTGATGAATGAAACAACCTTGAAGAATGCAAGAGCTTCATGGTATAACATGATTGAATGAACACAATCCAAGTACAGAAATGTATAAATTGAATGATAAGTCATGAGCAAAAGTACTAATACAGATTTGAAACAGCAGGAGCTCAAGAAATGAAGAAGAAAACTTGGAATTAGAAACGACGGCGGCGATAAAGCCAATTCAAATTCGGAACTTCTTTTCGTACTGTAATCGTTATATTCGGGCAAAAACTAGCAAAATTTTCCCACGACATGGCCATTCCTTCTTCGCAGATCACCTCCATAGATTGGTGGAGTTTCAAAATAGATGTTGGCAACTCACAATTGCTCTGACACCCCATCATATGAAGCTTCTTTAAACTCTTTAACCCATCAATCCGCTCTGGTAATTTAGATAAGTCAAAGCAGTCAGTTAAGTCAAAAATTCTCAATCTGTCAAGGTTTCCTATTGTGTTTGGCAACTCCTTCAAGTTGATGCACGAATTGAGTCTCAACACCTCCAACTGTACTAACTTTCCTATTTCTTCAGGAAGTGAGGTCAACTTGAGGCAGTTGGTGACACTGAGCTTTTTCAGTTGGAGAAGATCACATAACCCTAAAGGTAATGCCTCCAGATCATTGCAGTAGTCAATCTCAACCTCGCTTAAATTTGGAAATGCGTCTGATATTTTGGTGGCAGAGTTGACAAAAGCCTGATGAATATTACAGGTCACTAATGATATTTTCTCCAACTTCATCAGTTGTAAACCGTCTAGGAAAAAGGGTGGTACTGTAACCTTCTCCAATCTGATTCTTTTTAGACTGGGAAGAGAGCCAAGTAGATGCAAATTGGTCAACTCAGCATGATATGCGTTGTTATTTGTAGCTGCTAAAACCTGTAGCTTAGTCATCCCTTCGATGAACTCTGGTAAGACGTAGTTCTTTGTCTCGAAATTCAGGACTAAAGCCTCAACTTGGGTTGCTTGCATGCTCCACCAGTTTGATGAGAACGTATCATCTGCAATGAGTGCCATTTCTTATGTTAAAGAATGCAATGTATGCATGTGTGAAGAAATAAGATTGAGAGATTTAACCACCTGTGGTAATGGATAAGAGATTGGCATTGACATCTAGCTGCTGTTGATACATACACCACCCAGGAAAATCATTTCCACTTATTTCTATGAATAGTCTTTTCCTTTGCTGAATCAATCCTAAGTTACTTTGACGCAGAGCTATCTCTCTAAGCAGATCATGCTGCATCACCAAATGCTCATTGTAACAGCCATCATCTTCGCCTGTATCTTTCCTGGTGAATCATACAAGTTATTTCATTACATTTGAAGTGAAAAATTGCCTTACCGGTGCAAAGGCTAGCAAATACATACCTCATGGTTATGAGATCGACTAAATTGCGCTTGGCGAGTTCATCAAGATAGATAATGGCACCATCATCATTCAAATTATGCAATCCAACCCATAAATCAATAATTGTAGTTGCAGAGATCCTTTGATCCTCTGGAAATGCACCCAGGTCTAAGTAGCTTTCCTTGATTCCAATGTTGTCATTTAAGGCATCCACACTGCTTTGAAGACAATTAAGCGGCTCAAAATTAGAGATGATAGCGGCTGAAGTAGACCATTCATTTGCTCTGTTTCTCCATTCTGCCACTGGTTTCCCACATAGTGAACTGCCAACCACAGAAATAGCCAGTGGAAATCCCTTACAGCTTCTAACTATCTGCATTCATCAATTTGGAAAACAATATATCAAATTGGACCTTTCTTGACTTAAAAAAGAGTCTAACAACAAACTTGAGCTGATGAGAAAAGCACCTTGTTCACATCTTCCTCTGGAATGCAAGGGTTCCTATCAGGCAGGGCTGCTGACTGACGAAAAAGAGTGATGGCATCATCATCACTTAGTGGCTGCAGTTTATATGTGCAACCAAATGCTGGAAATTCAAATCTTGATGTAACCAAAACCTTGTAATTGGCAATTGGAAAACGAATGTTCTGAAGAATTGATTCAGAACCAGACCAAATGTCATCAAGTATAAGCAGTATAGGACCCGATTCCGATGCTATCATTCTCAATAATCGTTCCAAATGGTCAGCTACCTCCTCTATGCGATCAAATTCAGGTAGCTCTTTTCCATTATGATGAAATATTCTCTGCGCGATGACACGTAGGTTTGGTGGTTTCGGGACAGTAATAAAGAAGATATTATCCTTGAATGTGTCTGCAAATTACATAAAGAAAAGCACATGCACCAAATTCTCACATACAAATATCTGAGACTATGTAATCCTAAGAAATAAAGAGAAACAATCAAACAGAGTGAGTTGTCAAATTGTACCTTTAACATCAGCTTCTTGACAAATCGCTAAGGCCAATGTTGTTTTTCCGCATCCTCCGGGAGCAGATAACACAATGAAACGGTCCTGCTCCTTGAGCAGCTTGCTCTTCAAATCTATCAGCGGTTTCTCTAATCCAACAGGATCCACCTTAAGTCCACGAGGGGAGCACACATCCACCAAGATACTTCTTCTAAATGAGTCGCTGTTCGCAACTGTGATCTGTTTTAACTGACCTTTCACCAGAAGATTTGTCTGTTCCGATTCGAGTTTAAGATGTTTCAAGTCCACCGCCATCTGCACTTGCATATCACAATTAATGTACCTTTGAAGAGACCTGTCAAAGTTGAGTAGCTTCCGATTGTAAAATGGCGTTCTTACAAGATCGTATCTTTTGATCTTTGAACATTTAACAAGTAAAGCCTCGCCTTGTACGAATAATTCTCTTAGCCTCCGTGTTTCTTCAGGACAATCAGACTGCAAGTTAAATTGTTCTATTTGCTTTAGCTTTGGCCCTAAGGAACCCAGTGTAGCTTCGATGCGCCTCAAGGTAGAGCCAAAAGCGACGTTCTCCTTCACCAATGCAATAACAAGTTTCAGAATCCCTCCAAAAAGTACCTCCAAACCAGCTCCAGCTGCAGCTTGTTGCCAAAGTGAGGTGTTTGCAGCAGCGAAACTCATTATCACAACAACAGCCAAGTTTCAAGGGAATCAACTTTCGATTTCAATCCTACAAATCAAAACAAGCAGTAGAAACTAAACGAAGGGTAATGACTTGTGCGTCTGGTTTGGAGAATGCAAAAGAGCTGCTATTAACTCAATTTGTTGCCTTGTGTTTTCAGGAGAAACAACTATATAAAGCACCGTTCCAGACGGTAAAGTCTTTAACCAGAAGACGGCAAGAAACGGAAGAGAAATGAGTAGTGAATTTCGTATTATACTTGAGAAGTTGTTTAGGAGAAATTGGTGACAAACGCTGTCCTTGTTCAGCGTAGCACGAAACCTCTTAACCGCGTAATAGTAATCCAAGGCCATTGGTAATTCAATGGAAGTTGTATTGTTTTTAGGAGCAATTTTCAAGTCTGGATGTTTGGTTAATTGTTTTTAAGTGCGCGTGACGTTGGTGATGATGCCGAGGTAGTTAGATATCACTATATCAGCTGTCTAATAACGTCCACAATATGCTATGCCAGAGGAAGGTAGGACTCTTTGGTAATCGATTGGCACTTTATTCAACGCTCCTTTAAGAATTTCGTCGTTATTTGGGAGCAGGACCGCGTAAGTCGGGGCTGTTTTTAACATCCCTCTTTACCAGTTATTGTAGAATTTAATAATGCAAGATTTTTATTTTTTATTTTTTGTCATTGACCAGGGTATCCACTGATTGTCTTGAGTACTGCAACTTATATTGTGGAATAAAAAGGTGGAAACTCCTGTAGTTTTCAATTTGGAATTTCAGCTTATGGAGAAGAAATTTTGAGATCATTAAAGTGTAAGAAATTTCCAGATAATGTGACATACTTGTATCTCATTGATCCAATCAAAATCACTCACGAATTTTTTATATAATCCAAAGGATAAGATGCTTGTATAAGCCCAAAAATTGCGTAACTCTTTCTATATATTCTTAGTGATTTCGATTTCTTTTCTTTTCCAATCAACTTATCTTTATAGTAATCTTATCTTATATAAGATTTTCTTAACAGCTTTGATGTTTTCAATTACAACATTTCATTTTATTAACTTATTACACCTGCTTATCTATTATCTCTCACTCACCATAATAAAGTTAATTGACCATAAAGAAGATGATTATATATTAATCGTACTTGTCTAACATCCGACGTGATTAACATATTACGAGAGCATATTTGTTATACATCTGTTAAGAATACATAACTTCTTAGCTAACAAATTGATCCTTAGATAGATTTAGTATTTTGTAACCTAGATGTAGCGCCCCCTCATCCTAGGGTACATATCGGGACGCCCGAGGGTCGCTTCGACACGTATCCCACGATAAAGGTTCACTACCAGAAAATTTCGC
>JANIPM010000233.1:10646766-10666306 GCA_027478405.1 Erythroxylum cassinoides
GATATGGGTATGGACTTAAACTATATAAAAGGGATAATTCATATAAAATTATTTTTTAAAAGGTCAAGAAAGACGGAAACTTTGCTAAGAACTCTAAATTAAATATAAATTATAAACTTGATGCCCACATATGTGAATGAATTTATTGTAAAAACTTCCTTTTTTGTAGTAGTCATAAGGTCCTACTAGGAACCCTTTTTATAAAATTGAATACCTTCTATATAATAAACTACGATAACATTTCAACAAAAATAAACAACAAAAGGATGTGCTTCACTTTTATAGAAAAAAAAAACTAGAAACATAAATCTAATAAAAGCATGTTCTGAAAGTAATCTCAATAACATAATAAATGGAAAACAAAAATAGAAATGTAATTGTTAAATGAGCCTATTAAATGAAAAATAGAAATGTAATTGTTAAATGAGCCTATTAAAACGAAAAATAAAAACCTAACAAAAAAATCGAAAAGGAAGTTTGGTTTGACTTACTAAATTCTTTTTGGGATATAAAAGAACACATCTTAGATTTACCTTATAAAAAATATTTTGACAAAAAGCAAATTCCTCTTAAAGCTAAGCCTATACAAATGAATAAAGATTTATAAATCCATTTTAGACAAGGAATAATTGACCTATTAAGAAAGAATTAATATCCACTTCTAAGTCTTCTTGGAGTTATGCAAATTTTTACATCAATAAAAATTTCAAATGGGAAAAAAGGATTCCTAGGTTAATAATAATATATAAACCTCTCTGTAAAGCTAGCCTTGTAATGAATAGACATCCAATTCCAAAAAGACTTACTTGAAAGATTTCATAATGACATATTTTCTTAAAATTTGACATGAATTTAAGATTTTTGGCCAATTCAAATACATCTTAAAGATAGATATAAAACCTACTTTTTACTATCCCATTTGGATAGTTTGAATGGAATGTCATGCTATTTGGCTTGAAAAATTCTCTTTCTGAATTTCAAAGAATAATGAATGAAATATTTTCACCATATTTCTAAATTCTATATAGTACACACAAATGATGTATTAATATTTTCAAATAGTATAGAATAACATTAATAACATTTCAACATGCCAAAACATTTACTCATGTTGTTAGGAAAAGTGGCTTAGGAGTATCAAAAACAAAACTAAATCTTTTTCAAATAAAAAATTAGATTTTTAGGACATTATATATAACGAAAAATAACACCAATAGCGAGAACATTAATATTTATGAATAAACTTTTGATCAAATATAGATAAAAATAGTTATAAAGATTTTTAGGAAGCCAGAAATATGTAGTGGATTTTATCCAAATCTTAGTAGACTATTTTTATCCAAATATTAGTAGACTATGTAAACTATTACATAATAGATTAAAGGAAAAGCCCTATACCTTGAATTGAACAATATACTCGTATAATTAAGCAAATTAAGTCCCAAGTATAAGCAATTCCAATTTTACATTTAGTTAACCCTAACGTATATAAAATTGTGGAAATTGATGCTTCTGACTATGAATATGAGGAAATATTAAAATAAATTGTTAATAATAAAGAATAAATAGTACAATTTACTTTAGGACACTAGAATCATACTGAAAGTAATTATTTCACTATTAAAAAAAGAAATTCTTTTTATTGTTGTATGCATTACTAAATTTCAAAATGATTTATTAAATCAGAAATTTATTTTAGGAATTGATTGTAAATCTGCAAAAGAGTTTTTATTAAAAACTATCCAAAAGGCAAAAGCGCTAAATTGGATTGTGATCACCTAAATTCGAACTCAAATGTTCCAAAAGTTTAAAAAATAACTATATTATTTTACAATACTCATTTTAAACCCCAACTTGACATCTCCATTAATTCTCATTTAAAAGATCCTATTAAACATTTTTTTGTACACAAATTGCGAATTATTCATCCTACATAACAAATGGGGTCCAAAAATTTAAAAAATTAATTGAGAGATGATAAAATTATGGGATTTACCCAAATGTTGTTATCTAACTTAATCAAAAATCTTAGACTCCAAAAAGGAGGCGGCCTAATCTAGTGAGAGATTAAGTAGGGAATTCTAGCTGATGGAGCAATATAGGTGGCTTGGTTGGAGTCAAATGGAGAATTTGGGTAGGAGGGAAAAAATTTTGCTATTATCCAGGGGTTTGAATTTTTGTGGCAATGGTGATGAGTTTATGATGGGAACTAGTTTTATGGGATTTAATTCATTTCAGCAATCAATGATGGTTAATTACTATAAGGTTGAGCTTAGATTTAATCAGTGCTAGGTAAAGCTATGGTGTCATTTCATTAAATAAGTTTTATTTCACTTGTGATCTAACTATATTTGATAGTGATAGTGTGTCTTCTAGAAGTAATTTATGGGTTCATGAATTTGGTAATGATGGTGGCATTTTGAAGGCGAAAAGGTGGGGCTTATGCCATTATTGTTTTTATGAGGTTTTTGTAAGAAACTAATAGCATATTATAATGCTTGCAGGATCCAATATTAACTTTTTTTTAATAATATTTCTTACTTTCAATTAGTATTTCTTTTGCAGAATTTCTACTTCAAGAACTTCTTTAATTTTCTAGTGAGTAAGTCAATGTCTTCTTATTCACTTTCACAAGATTGATATCTCTTCTCGTTTGCTTGATTCTTCTTTTAAGGCTTTAAACACTAAATTATTTTTCTTTGGAAGCGTTGTTTCTTTTTGCATTTCTTGAAGTCTCATTTCATATGTAAGAAGAGATCTAATACTCCTTTAATGGTAGTGTTGTTAGATCCTTGGCTTCTTATATAGCTGTCACTTTAAATTTTCATGTCTTCAAAAGTGACTTAAGAAACTTTCTTACAATTTAAACATTAGTATAGGTCTTTCTAAAATTTCTGAGAGCATTGATAATATCAATAAATCTAGTATACATGATAGGTCATCATGCTTCATTTGAAGCAATTCATATTGGTATGTTAGCATGCTTACTTTGTTCTCCTTAATTTACTTGATTTGTGCCCTCATGAGTGATTTCTAAAGTATGTTAAATTTTATAAGTCATTTTACATATCGAGACCTTATTGAATTCATTTCTTTCTAATGCAAAAAAAAATGTTTATTTATGCCCCTACTATTTAAGGAAACTAATCTTGATTCCTATTATTTCTTTAATTTTGGTACATTTGGTTATTTACAATTTTTGTAAAATAAAGGGATCATTTGAAACTATTTACAGAGCTACATTTTTTGCCATTAAGAAGAATCTTATCCTAGTTTTCTAATAAAGGTAATCATTGTCATTAAAGAAACGTATAATGCTAATACTTTGTGCCCCTTGAATGAATAATGACAATGGAGCTCTTAAATATGTTATTATGATTTTTGTATAGGATTTTGTTAGAAATGCTAGTCTAATAAACCTACTATGATACTATTTGTTAGTCTCTAATAAGACCTAATAGGGGGTGAATTGGGTGTTTAAAAAATTCAAGAATTTTTCTAACCAATGTACTTGATTAACAATAATCAATATAAATATGAATGAAGAAATTAATTAATATAAATTAATCAAACAATTGAATTATAATTTAAAGAGGATATAGAAGAGAGAATACAATTGATATATAGTGATTATGTAAACAATCATTGCTTACACTCACTCGTAAGATTCTTCTTAGAATTTCATTATAATTCTTCTTTCAAGATAAAGAATAACAATTTTACAATTTTTCTAGGTAAAAATAACCCTTCTTACAACCTTCTTTCAAGGTGAAGAGAAGTCTTAATCCTACTTACAACACTCCCAAGTATAATATCCAACACTTTAACATAGTTTTATATCTAAAAAATATCTCACTTATTCACTTGATAACTCCAAAGAGACTTACTCACAAATGAAACAATGCTGCTCAAATAATTGAAAAATACTAAAAATATGTGTAAAATACACCTGAAAGCTAAACTTCTTAATGTTAAAACCAATGAGAAAACATATATACATAGTGTTTTGAGACCTTTCCTAGTCATTGGAGCCAAGCAATAGCCGTTACAAAGTCTATAGACAAAGCACTGGTCAACTAACAAGGCATAATGGTCGTCAGCCAATATGCATTAAAGGCATCAAATTCATTAATCATTAAAATACTGGTCAACTAGTAGACATATAACCAATGTTATAGCAAAATTTTGGTATATCAAATTTAAGAATTTTTGGTCAAGCACTAATCTATATAGGTAGAACAATTGCCTTAAATACATGGTTAACAATTTGAAATGCTCAAACTCAATTTATTTAATGCAATTATAATTTAAACACTTCTCAAAATGTTCCTTAAATTTTGTTTAAAAGATCAAGAGACTTTTATATTAAAACCAAAAGTCTCAATATCTCTTAATGAATAATAAGACTCATGCAATAAAGTAAATGAAATGTTTATGTATAGTGAACTTTTAAAAACTCACCGTGATCAAATGAGATTACAACTAATATTGCAAACTAAAAGAATAAGCTTGATAAACCTTGATCTTCTTTTGTTTTGAGTTTGATCTTCATTTCGACGGCTAAAAACTTCAACTTCTCATTATCAACTTCTTCAAACTATCTTCTTTAGTTTATGACTTCATCTTGTCTCATATTGCTTTTAGTCAAAATGATAAACTTCCTAGTAATAATTATATTGTATTATAATTAAAACATCAATTAAAACCTCCATAATTTCAACAAGTCTTAACTCGCGGTGAAATTAACTTTAGCATTAAACATCATATCGAAAGCCATAACTACTTACCCTGCGTGCTTTTTCCAATAGAAGTCCAGGTTTTTTCAATATGATACTGTCAAATCAATGAAGATTAAAGCTCAGATCTATGTTTGTGCAAACACATTAAGGTTGGAAATGAGTCTATTTTAAAAACAATCAAGTTCGATTGAAATTAAGTTTTATTTGATTTATTAACATATTTGATTTATTAACATTAGATTGACATACTTCATATTCAAACTAATTTATTATAAATAATTCTCTCAAAAATTTTATTAATTTAAATACATTCAAATTCAAACTATTAACTATTATTAAATTAAATTTATCTAATTACTTTTGGACTATACCAAACTAATTTAACAAGGACATCGCCATATTGCATGCAGGAGGTAACCTACTTGGTAAGTTGTAACACTCTTTTCAAGTAACAAGGATCTACCAAATACTACAAGAGATTAATTGTTTCGGAGGTTTCAAAACCAGATGAGAAAAGTCAGAGAGATACATAAGAACAATTGAACAAGATGTTCTTCAGAATTCTTCGAGCAAATGTGACCCTAATTACCGGCACCTTCACAGGAATACAATGTGCACTTTCATGGCAACCGCTAATCTGTGAAAAAGCTTTGGATTCGAATTCAATCATGACAGTTTTCTTTTCGCTGTCACGCCCAATGTCAATTACGTGTGGCGCCCACTAACACCGAGTGCTAGGTATATTTTTCACCGACCGCTCACATGGGGGCTCATCATTGACGAACCTTCTCTCTCAGTTTCTATTACGAGTCTTCTCTCATTCTAGTGTACGTACCTTCCTAGGATAGAATGTGCATGTCATTGCTTGTTTGTTAATTGCTTGTTTGTTAATGGGGATAAAGATAAAATCAAGAACTGAGAAAAGAAAACCATTAAAAAATAAAGAAGAAAGTTGACGAGTAAAAGAAGATTGGAATTTTGCAAGAAATGATTTTCTGAAGTGAAAGTGTGAAACTGGACAGGCAAGCGCAATTAGAGGGTCAAAGGTTTTCCCCAAATTATAGCTGGCAGCAGCAAGGCTCCACCTTTCTCTTAAAAGAAACGAAACAGCTTTGGCCGGAAACAACTATCATAACGCGTTAACGCGTGAAGTGCGCCGAACATCATCTCAATTTGCAACCTCAAAATACTACACAGGAACATCTAGTCGATATGTTTTTGTTATAAAGTGGAAATAGAGTTCATTTTGTACAAAATACAAGCATGCACCTTTTACACTAACCCAGTTTAGTACTTTAAGTTAGTTTTCGCGCCTTCTCCTTATTTAAGCATCACCGCTCCCTGACCTACTCTTAAGAGATCCCGAAGGTGTCGTAAAGACTAGAGATAGGGTAATCTGTCATTCCCTTTTTTCCTACAAGGAGTCTGAGTGAATCTTTCAGAGTGATCTCTGGCTTTGTTTTGTTGCTGCATTTAGTAACTTGGTCAAGTGCCATTTTCGAAGATCTAAATGGGCAAACAAGCAATCTTTTTGTACTTGTTCTGTGGAGTTTTGGCTGCTTTGAGTGTTAACGTGGCCAATGCAGATGACCCGTATAGGTTCTATACCTGGACCGTGACTTACGGGTATATTTCTCCTCTTGGTGTGCGCCAACAGGTAAATTGTCATTTTGGTGTGGGATATGTTCTTGAATCGTGTGCCTAGGAGGGTGTCTAGTTCTTGGAAGCTAAAGTTGTGGCTTTTGTTTTGTGAAGGTGATCCTAATCAATGGCCAGTTTCCTGGTCCTAGACTTGATGTGGTGACTAACAACAACATTATCCTCAATCTCATCAACAAGCTCGACAAGCCTTTCCTTTTAACATGGTGAAGTTCGTTTTTTTAACGTTGCTCACTTTGTTCTGCTTAGAAACGGGCCTGTGGAAGTTCATCGCTTCTTATTCATGTTACTTTTAGATTCCATTTACCTTTCAATAATGTAGACAACTCCTATGGAACCTATTCAGAAAATGTTGAGAACCTTTTCTTTTCCTTTCGGTTTTGGTTATGAGAATAAAACATGAATGAGTTCATACAGTGCCTAGTAAACTGCTGCTTTAGAGTTGCTTCCTACCGGCTTGCTGAAACGAACCCAGAAAGATTCTTGCTTTATATCATTCCCCTGCATTCTGCACTTATAAATTTCTAACGAAGTTCCTGAATTTGATTCTTTCTTGTGTTTGTATCGATGAAATCTGCTAAGTAGGAACTTCCAATGCCTACTGATCAATTGGATTTCAAATTCTAAATGAGACATTCTTTTGACCATATTGTCACAACCAGGAATGGCATTAAACAAAGGAAAAACTCATGGCAAGATGGAGTGCTGGGAACCAATTGCCCCATTCCCCCGAACTCTAATTACACCTACAAATTCCAAGTCAAGGATCAGATTGGAACCTTCACTTACTTCCCTTCCACACAATTTCACAAAGCTGCTGGAGGATATGGAGCAATCAATATCTACGCAAGGCCTCAGATCCCAGTTCCATATCCATTGCCTAATGGAGATTTTACTCTGCTCATAGGAGATTGGTACAAGAAAAGTCACACGGTAAGGAAGAGATGAACAACTTCTTGCTCATAAAATTTTTCAATTTGTTTCTTGGATACACATCGCTACTTTGTGTTTTGGCTAGATGTTCGATTGGTTCGCTACATCTTTCATAGCACATTAGATATGATTTCTATGTTTAACTTTTGAACTTTAGGCCTCACTGGAATTTTATAGTTATGCGAAACATGGAAGCAGCTCCAGCAACTGCAAAAATGCTACAGGATGTCTAAACTGTGTGTATTATGAGCAGACCTGATTTTTGTTAAAACTGTGAGATAACTTGGAGATGAAAAATGATGCTTTATTTTCTTGAGCCTGCTTGTAGCTCCACTCTCTCCGTCATCCTTCCAAGTTTTGAGCTGTAATTGAATGCCTTTATCTTTGAAAAAAAATTTGCATTTGGCAATCAGTGTTGGACTTGATCCTGGAATTGGAATTTATAATTTCCATTCTGAGATGTCAATCTAAATTTTCCAATATTTTGAGTCCAAATTATCAGATAAACTTTCAGTAGAAGCTCATTAAGCTATTTGGTTCTTCTTTTGGCTGGATAAAGTCATTGGTTCTACGTATCACTTAACCACTTTGTTATATCCCTGACGTTCACCTTAAGCTGTCTTGATATTTGCAGATACTGCAGACATTTTTGGATTCGGGGAAATCTCTCCCATTCCCAGATGGACTCATAATTAACGGCCAGACTCACACTACCTTCACTGGTGATCAAGGTCAGTGCTAGAAAATTTATCATATTAATAATCCCAATATCCAACGTACGAAGAACTTTATGTTAGTTACTTGTGTTTTTTTACCAACATCTTCTTTGCCCTTCAGGTAAAACCTACATGTTCAGGATCTCAAATGTAGGATTATCTACCTCACTGAACTTCAGGATCCAGGGCCACACAATGAAGCTAGTGGAGGTTGAAGGATCTCACACTATTCAGAACATTTATGACTCCCTTGATGTGCATGTTGGCCAATCTGTAGCTGTCTTAGTTACCCTGAATCAGGCTCCAAAAGATTACTACATTGTTGCTTCAACACGTTTCACCAAGCAAGTTCTCACAGCATCTGCAGTGTTGCATTACTCAAACTCTAAGGCCCCAGCCTCTGGACCCCTGCCTGTTGGTCCTACTTACCAAGTGCACTGGTCGATGAAGCAAGCTAGAACTTTCAGGTATTGATTACAATTGAAATTGATGCTTTTGATGAGATATGTGACTCAGATATTTTTATATGGTTGTTGATTTGTGTTCATAATTTTATCCTTTTTTTTCCCTTGAAGGTGGAATTTGACAGCAAATGCAGCTAGGCCAAATCCTCAGGGTTCGTACCATTATGGAAAGATAGCAATCACTAAAACGTTTGTGTTGGGCAATTCAGCACCTTTAATAAATGGGAAGCAGCGATATGCAGTCAACAGGGTTTCCTATATTAATCCAGATACCCCATTAAAACTTGCTGATCACTTCAACATCCAAGGAGTCTTCACCATGAACTCCATCCAAGGTCTTCCGTCAGATGGTCCTGCATACATATCCACCTCCGTTATCCCCACCAACCTCCATGATTTTATAGAAGTTGTTTTCCAGAACAATGAGAACACCATTCAATCCTGGCATCTTGATGGTTATGACTTCTGGGTTGTTGGGTAAGTAGACATGTTCTGTTACATCCACTTCTTGCGAGTCTAATGAGCTCTTAACATTTAACTTTGAAAATGCACAGTTTTGGTTTTGGACAATGGACACAAGCCAAGAGAAGAACTTACAACTTAGTTGATGCCCTTACCAGACATACTGTTCAGGTAAATGAGATACTTTTGTAACATAATATTCCCATCAGCGAAGGATCCGGCATAAACGATTCCTTCCATACGCCAACAACATTTTATAGCTTGTGATTCATGCATTATTTTCTTGCAGGTATATCCAAACTCATGGTCCACCATATTGGTCTCGCTGGACAACCAAGGTATGTGGAACATGCGGTCTGCAATATGGGAAAGGCAGTATCTAGGGCAACAATTATACCTAAGGGTCTGGACTCAAGTTAAAAGCTTTGCTAATGAATACGACATTCCTTCTAATGCTCTACTTTGTGGCAAAGCCATTGGACGTCATCAGTAGAATGGCCGGCTATTCAAATGTAATCTGTCTTCTGAGTCATAAGGGTATGACTATGGAGGAAAACAGAACAATAGGAGAGGAAAACAAAAGGCGGGTTTAATTGATCATTTACATGCTTATTGTACATCAGTGAAATTTTAAATCGCAATTCTATTGGTATTCTTGGTTTAAATATAAATGTTTGTGCACATTTTAGAAGGTTTTGCTTGGAGAATGCTAAAAGGCCATATGGTATCTATATAGCTTGTGGTTTGAACAAGTTCATGATAACTTCATGTTGTATTCATCATCAAGAACGCAAATGAAATGTTGCATAAAGTCTATCCTAAACCTAAAAACAGAAAAATAATCCAAAAGATAAAGTCATACTATTCCAATCTATAGATATTTAGGTTATTTTCAACACTCCTCTCTTAATAGTTCCAGACTCCTAGATTGCTTATCAATTCTTCAAATCTGGCTTTTGAAAGTGCATTTGTTAGGACATGTTGATCATCAATCCTACAATAAAGTAGACATATTTCACCTTCTCTCCGCACTTTCCTTAAGAAAAATAACTTAATCTTAAAATGGTTATCATGCTATAAACAATAGGATTGTTAGGGTTGTTTAAAATTGAAATGGTAGCTTGATTATCAACAAAAATCTGAGTTGGCTTATTTTGGTCCATATGTAAATCTGTAAGGATATTTTTGAACTGCCACATATTCTACCTTAACTTAGTTTTAAGCCGCAACATTTCTTTGAATCATGAAAACACCCCTAAGCCAAAGCTAAAATAATGACCTGTCCTCATATCATCAACTGAACCTTCCCAATCACTATCTAAATATCCATGAAGTTTGAAATTCTAACAATGAGTGTACTTAATTCTATAATTTTTTTAATATATCTTACATTTCTTTTGGAAGCTTGAAAATGCATTTCACTGGCACAATGGTTAAATCTTGAAATCATACTTACTACAAACATAATATCAGGTCTAGTAGTTAAGCAACCAATTAGGCTTCTATAATGATGTTAATCCACTTTATCAGCACCATCATCTTTGCTGAACTTTTCCTTCTAGTTCATTGGAGTAGTGGTGCTTTTGCAATCCTACATATGAAAATTTTTAAGTATTTCCCTCGCATTCTTCCTTTGGCATATGAAGTTCCCATCTTTATCTTGCTTTACCTCCATTCCCACAAAAAAGTCATTAAGCCAAGATCAATCATCTCAAATACTTCGAGCGTTTTAGCTTTAAACTCCTTTATTAGCTTCTCATCATTTCCTCATATAAACAAATCATCAACATAAATAGAAACTATCATTAATGTAGCGTATGTTTGCTTTGTATATAATGTAGCTTCACTTAAAATTTTAATGAATCCAAGGTTTTGAATATGATTATCAATTTTGTTGTACAGGCTTTAGAGGCCTGTTTAAAAATGTACAAGGCCTTTTTTAACTTATAGACCTTCTCCTCATGTCCTTTGACTTGGAATCCTTCTAGTTGCTCCACAAATATCTCCTCCTGTATATAACCATTCAAGAAAGCAAATTTTACATCTAAATAGTAAACTTTCCATCCTTTATGCATAGTCAAGGCTAACAACATTCTAATCATATCAAGGCATGCAACTGGAGCAAATGTTTATGAAAAATCTACCCCAAATACTTGAGCATATCTCTTCACCATTAATCTGGCCTTGTATTTATTTATAGAACCATTTGCATTAAGTTTGGTTCTATAGACCCACCAACATTTTCTTTGGGGGTGAATTGTCTTTTTTTAGTGTAGAAAGGTGGAAAAGCCTCATCCTCTTGCTTGTTGGAGCCTTCAAGTCTTATGTTGTTTATCCTTCATACAACTTCTTATCGTCAATTTCATAAAATAAATTTCTGCCCTTATAACAACAAATTGATATCAAATCCTTCTTCTTAAGGGATCTGTGAGTTTAGTGAAACCATAATGGAGGATGATACAACATCCATAACTGTTGCACCACCATTTTTTGATGGTGACAACTATGAAGTATGGGCTATCAGGATAACTATTCACTTTGAAGCTTTGGATCTTTGGGAGGCTGTAGAGGAAGACTATAAAGTGTTTCAATTATTTGAAAATCTTGCAACGACGCAGCTGAAGAATCACAAAGAGAGGAAGACAAAGAAGTCAAAAGTGAAAGCTTGTCTTTTTTAGTTGTGTCAAGTGTGATTTTTATAAGAATTATAAATCTATAATTTGCTAAAGATATTTGAGATTATCTCAAATCTGAATGTCAAGGCAATGAAAGAACCAAAGATATGCAAGTCCTTAACTTGATCAGAGAATTTGAGATGAAGAGCATAAAAGAGACATAAACTATTGAAGGCTATGTTGAAAGGTTGCTAAGCATTGTTAATAAGGTACGACTTCTTAGCAAGGATTTTCATGATAAAAGAATTATGCAAAAAATTCGTGTCACTATACTTGAAATAAGAATCTAAAGATTTGTCAAACATTTCTTTAGGAGAATTAGAAAGTGCTTTACAGGCACTAGAGTAGAGAAGAATTATGAGACAAGAGGAGGCAGTACAAGGTGCTTTTCATATAAAATCACAAAACCTAGGAGGAGGAACGACAAAAAGAATAACAAGAGGAAAAACAACAAAAAACTTGAAGGCTCCAACAAATAGCAAGATGAGGCTTTTCCATCTTGTCCACACCACAAAAAGACAAATCGGCCTCTAAGAAAATGTTGGTGGAGGCTTGATGTCAAGTGCAAAAGGTATGGTAATATGGGTCATATATAATGGATTTGTAAGTGTTAACCTGATGAGACAAAGGAGTCCATAGAGCAAAACCAAGAGGACTAACTCTTTATTACCACATGCTTTGCCACAAGTAACAATTACAATGATTCTTAGCTGATAGGCAACGGTTACACAAACCATATGACCAATGAGCAGAGCCTCTTTAAAGAGCTTGATAAAACCGTTGTTTCCAAGGTGAAAATTGAAAATGGTGATTTTATCTCAATCAAGGGAAAAGGAATTGTAGATATTGAGAGTATGACAAGTTTGAAGAATATCATAGATGTTTTATATATGCCTGACAGCCAAAATTTGCTTAGTGTTGCACAACTAGTTGAAAAAGGCTTCAAATCATATTTACAGACAAATGGTTCTTGATCACATATGTGAAAGGCAGAGATGCGTTTAAGGTGAAAATGATACCTAAAAGTTACACCCTAAATCTGATGGAGGAGGAGCAAATAGCTTTTTTAAGCATTGTGAGTAATGTTGAATTATGACACAAGATGATTGGACATTTCCATCATGCTGGACTTCTCTACATGCAAAAACATGCCTTAGTCAGAGGTATACCATTACTTGAAAACAATTTGGTTAATTGTGTGGCTTGTTAATATGGAAAGCAAGTTAGAAAATCATTCCCTTAAACAGCATGGAGAGCAACATACAAGTTACAGCTAGTGCACACAAATGTTGAAGGACCTTAGAAAACATTATCTTTAAATGGTAATAAATACTATATTACATTTATTGATGATTTTACCATATTTTACTGGATTTATTTGTTTAAATCCAAATCTAATATTTTTTATATATTCTGAAAATACAGAGCCTTTTTGGAAAATCAAAGTAGTTGTAGGTTCCATATAATAAGATCTAAAAATGGGAAAGAATATACAAATAAAGTTTTTGATAGATTTTGTGAAGAAACTAGTATTGAACACCAACTTATTGCACCTTACATCCCACAACAGAATGATGTAATTGAGAGAAAAATTGAAGTGTTATAGACATAACAAGGCGTATGCTATATGAAAAGGAATTACCAAAGAAACTATTGGAAAAGGATATAAACACTGTTGTATTTTTGTTGTTATTAGAGCATAAATTTATTTATGAAATTTTAGACAAGAAGTTATATGTATAATAATATTAAACTTCCACTGTAAAGCTCTTTAAATAGAGCTAGAGTCTAGAGTTAGAGTTTAACAAAAACTCAAATATATTCCTTATTCTTAGGCATTTATTTAGATAAAACCATTATAAAGATAAAAATAGAAAAATAATCTAATAGATAAATTCATCCTAATCCAATCTACAACACAAAATAAGATACTCCTCAAAATCCTTATAGTGATTATATCTACATGTACAATAAATTCTCTACAACTTCTACATATTTGACCAACTAGTGATAAGGCCATTTTCATATACCCTTAAAAATTATTAAACAACTTTATAAAAGATCTTGACATGAAACTTCAATCTCTATGGTCATGGGAAAGAAAACTGTTGGTGGTGTTTCCTTTTCGCTATACAGGGCTCAAACTAAAGCCTACATTGAATGAGCTCAAAAATAGAACTGCTCCAATGATGTTGAGATTATAAATAAGATGACATAGGAAAGAGTCTCCGAAAAGGAAAAAAGAAACCTGTAGATGGTTAAATAGCATTACAATTTATGTAGGTTGTGTTAAGGGTTTCTTTTGACATATGAAACAAACAAACACGGTAGACGAAAAATGGACGAGAAATTCACATGTTGGGAAAAATTAAGGAGTAAATTCTGAAGGTAATATGGATTTCACACGCTACTAACTTAATGTTATAAGAGTCTAAAAACTGCGTGAAATTTTTAGAGCATACAATTTAAAGAACAATATATTCCCATCATTCAAAAGTGATGATGAACTTTTGTTAAGATATATGTTGATATCTTATTATTTAATTTTGACATTATTTGATAATTGAAATTTTAAGATAATATTGACTAGTTTTAAATACTAGTCAAGATAGGATAACATATTCCTTGGAGCTTTGTTTGGTTAATTATAGTTGGATTGTGACTTAGGAATTATCATTTTTTGTGAATTAACAAAAAAATTTGTATGCCTTGGAGGTTGATATCTTCAAGCCATCTTGGATAATATTTGGTACCAAATTGTATACAAATAGAACTCTATTTGGTGAAAACTTCTTGGGGACTCACGTGACCCAAGCTAAATTTGTCTTCTACCATGTGTCTTCTTTAGGCTATTGTTACTGATGGGGTTTATGGGCAGATGTGTTCTGATTTTGGTCTTGGTATGATTCAGCTGTGTTTTCTTTTATTCTTAAACGTCAATTAAGGGTAGCTTTTAGGTTTTTCTGTAGCTATATACTCCTTTGTTGTTGAATAACCATTGAATGCTGCAGAGTTGGTCTTTGTGTGTGACTTTTACTAGGTATTCTCCATTTCTCTTCAACGATAACTGTGGGTTGTGTAATCATTGATGTTTTTTATTTTGGCAGTTGTATTTTTCTCTAGTTTTGAACGACTTGTGAGGGTTATCTTTGTTATTGATTGGGAGACTCGATAGCTGTGTTTTCCCTTGAAGTTTGTGTGATTCTTATAGGTCTATCTACTATTGAAGGAGTGTTACTAGTGTGGCTATCGGTTGTGATTTGTGAGTGAAGGTGTTGTGCATAAAATTCCAACAGGCGTCGTGGATTTACAGCTCTGTTGTTTACAACGTTTCAGTAAAGAAACGTTGATTTTATTGGTGATTTTTCTAGATTGGGGAGCTATGTTTTTTTTCTTTTGTGAGGAAATTTTTGGGCTATCAATGATAGTGGTTTTTGTATGAAAATTTTCTAACAGTCTTAATGTTTTCGCAACTTCATAGTTTGTAATGTTTTCAGTGGAAATATGTTTGTTTCATTGGTGACTTTTTAGCTACTGTGTGTGGGATGTTTCAATGATGATATAGAAGCTTCACAACAAATTCTCTTGATGTACAATTTCTTATTCTTTCGTTAACGAAGTTACTTTTTTAGGGAAGTTGTTTTCTTTCTCAAGTATCTTTGTTTATGTTCGTTGTTATTTCACTCACTTGAATTATTTTTTCATCCTTTATTATCAAATACTATTAAGAAAATCCTTTGTGCATGTTACTATGAGGCGGTCATACTATTGGGTGTGGTTTACTTTCACGAGTAGTGAGGACAGGGATAGTGTCAAAAATTGGGTGAGTCGGCTCTGTAATGCCTTAAGTAAAAATATTATTGAACCACAGATAAAAGTAATTAAGCTAGGTGAGGGTCCCGTAGATATAAGCAAGCTGTATCGAACTGCATTTACAAATTTTGGCGTTGATTATTATTTTACATTTAATTTTTTTGTTTTCACTTGAGTTAGAAATAACTGTGACTGAACTAAAATTTTTGCCAAAATACTACACCCCTTTGAAAATTTTCATTTAGTATCAGAGTAGATCACCAAATCAGAACTTGATACATCAAGTTGTTGCAGATCGGTGTTTTGCAATTATGGCTATAAGAGATTGGGCATCAATCATCAGGCCACCATTATTAGATAGTTCAAATTATCCTACGTCAAAATCTTGAATGAGAGTATTTACTCAGGCACAGGGAACAAAAGCGTGGAACTTAATGTTACATAGTTGGACACATCCAGTTATAACTGATGACAAGGGAGAAGTAGTACTGAAAGATCCATTTGAATGGACAATAGCTTAAGAAGAAGAGAAAGCACTTGGAAACTCTCAAGCCATGCATGTCATCTTTAGTGTCATTGATGAAGGTTGCTTCTCAATGATATCAACTTATGAATCAGTAAAAGAAGTGTGGAATGCTTTGCAAACTATACATGAGGGATCAAAATCTGTGATAGCCTCAAAACTTCAAATATTGACTATGAGATTTGAAGGGCTAAAGATGGACTAGAGCGAAACCATTAAAGAGTTCCAAGAGAGACTGCTTGATATAGCAAACCAAGCACATTAACTCAGGAAGAAGTACTCTAACCTGAAACTGGTTAAGAAGACATTGAGATTGTTGCCTTCAAGGTTCATACTGAAAATTGCATCAATCGAAGAAGCTCATGATATCAATGAATTGTCATTGGATAAGGTAATTGGAATTTTTACCCATTTTGGGATGAACTTGTTAAGGGGCAAACAAGAGAGGAACAAAGGATTGGCATTGCAAGCCAAGATTGGTAAAATTGTGAATGACTTCGAATATGAATCCAATGAGAATGAGGATATGGAGTTATTGACAAAAAATTTCAACAGGTGGTTAAAGAAAGTGACAAAGGATAGATCTGATTTTAGGCACAACGATGGGTAGTAATTTCAAACAAAAAGCTAAAAGTTAAAAAGGTGAAAGAAAAGTGAAAAAAAATCAATGTAATATATATCAAGGCTTTGGACATGTGTAAGCGAAATGCGCTAACACAGAAGAGAAAAGGGAAGTCCTATACTAGCACTTGGAGTGAGAATGAATTCGAAAGTGAGTATGGTAGTGAAGAAAATTTTGTGAGAAGTGTTGCGTTGGTTGTTTTATATAGAAAAAGTCCAGTTGCTTGCTTAATAATAAATAAGAAGGAAGAAATTGATGGTGAAAACATGGATAAATCATAAATTTTTGAGAAAAAAGTATATGAATCACTCAAAATCTAACCTCAGATTATGACAGTGATAACTATGGTTCAGATGAAAAAAAGGAGGATATCTATGAAACATATGAATTAATGTATGCAAAATGAGTACAAACTGGTAAGAAAAATCAAAAGCTCCATGCCCACACTAGAAATTTGTGTGACAACTTGATCAGGTTTATTCATTGGAGAATGTCTCTGTTTCACTAGTAATAGGGAAACAAGTCAGTAGCCTCACTATGTTTGAAGAGAAAAAATTTAAAAATCAGCAACATTAACAACCACAAATTTATCAAACAATTTTATTTCAAATTAGACAAACCATATTACTTCACCACTAAAATAAGAGTCCATTTTATTATCCAGGAAAAAGCAAAATAAATTTTGGACAAGGTTTACATCAAATAACTAGATTTATATGTCATGCTTAACTTGCCCTCACAATCATATATATGCCTTGTACTTCAGAAGAACTTTATGTAGAAAATATGTTTCCTACTTTTAACTATTTGAAAGAACACAACTTTAAGATGGTTGTGACAAGATTACTTATAAGGTCTTCCCTCCTATCAGATTAACTATAACAAAACACAGGGTATAACCTTGTTGTTAAGTATATCTTCTTTTTGATCGTTTGAAACACCCCTTTGACCCTACAATTCCTTTATAACTTCCATTGATACTCAACATCACTTGGTTCCTTAGCTGATACTGTATGGCCCAAATTACCAATTGTTGACTGAAGATGATTGTTCCTTTGAGAGTAATATATTTTGGTAGCAATGGGAACTGGAACATCTATTTTAATTGTATACATTTTGTCAAAAACAATTCAACAGAATAATGAACTAACTCCTAAATAAAAGAAAGAATAGTTCAATGAGTATGAAAAAATAAGGAATCTATTAGAATCGAAATACAAGTAATATAAAGTATACAAAGTTAGGGAAAAAAAACCTCTTGGCATCTAGCATGATTCATAAGCTTGCTGAAAGCTTTTAACAAAAATAGCACCATTACACAAATCAGTTTTTGAGGCACATTACTTATGCAAGGAGAATACATAAAAATATTCCTATAAGTTATCACATACAAATGGTCATCAAACCCATTTCAATTCATTTAAGGAATATAGCATGTGCATGTAAATTTATCAATAAGGGAAGCAACAATCGTTTAATCAGTCTTTCAATGTAATCAAACAAAAACTTTGAATTGACAAGAGAATACAAACTAGCTAGCAAAACAAAATAGAAGTCCAACACTCAAGAAGCAAGCTACAATAGTTTATGTGAAATATACTCCTGAAGAGGAATAAAAAGGAAGGTAATCATTACATGAGATGAATAAAACAGTATTAGTATAATAACAATAGTTAGACTTACAAGGATCAAAAGCTTCAGATCTTTTAGTGCATGCTCAGTACGAAGATATTTCTTGAGACAAATTATTATTCAATACAATGCAAAAAAACAAAACCATTGTGTAACATATGGGAAATGCATATACAAATTTACACAGGTTCATAACAACAATTCATAAGTAAAACTTTATGAAGAACAGAGAGACTTGATGTTGCAAAGATGTATCATTTCCAAAAGTTATGTTGTAGTTCATATAAATTAGACCAATATCATAACAAGTTCATGCCAGCACTCCCAATTTTCATAGTAAGTTTAACATTGAGGCTTGTAGGTAAAAGTTGCATCACTTATCCAACATTAAAAAATGCACAAATGAGATATTTTAAGTAGTTTCTTAGAGGGACTAAAAAAAACAATATCCTGATTATTTGAATAGAATTTGCAATATAGTTTACATAATTGTACAATTAAGTGCAATGACACACAAAACTTATACAAAAACAAGCTATTAAAAACCAATTGACCTCGTACATTTCTTAGAGAATACCAGCTCACGTAGCAGTACAGAAGTGCCAATTCCTGCAACCTATTTGATTGCTCAAAGATTCAGCTGAAATCCTTGATTTAGATGCTAAGAATAGAGGAACACACAATTCTTCTATCATTAATTAATTATCAGCAAATTACTTCTGAATTAGAGTAGGATGAAAGCAAAATAGGTTTCCAAATTCAGAACACAAGGATATGCTATGTGTTGGACACCCCGCCCTTGCAAGACACGTGCCCGACGTCCTAAATGACATCTGAACATGCATCTCACAAGGGTGCCATGCTCAAGCCACTTAGTCACCAAAATCAAACTCATTCCTTCAACTTCAGATAAGATTTTAGAAATCTTCGGATCAAAATTTCAAAATAACTTCTTCAGAACAATTGTAGTTTACTGTCTCTAGTTATTTTGAATTAAGAATCACCTCATTTGGAGCTCTACAAATTAAGATATCATCAAAATATCGAAATATGTTTAGTGCAATATCTAATTCTTACTCTTCATACATGTTTTGGTTCAAAAGGCATAAAATTGAAACCTAGCTTAGCTTCCTCTTCTTTTCTCTCCTTCCACGACACTCTCTCTTTTTATTTCTTCAATTTTCGTTCTCTTCTTCAATTATAAGACAACCATTCTTCTTCCCCTTTTTACCCTTAATGAGCCCAAAAAGTCCATTTTACCCTTCCTTATAAGCTTATGTTCTTTTAACCTTAAGTGATCTT
>JANIPM010000233.1:10676255-10686793 GCA_027478405.1 Erythroxylum cassinoides
AAAGGTTAATTTTGGAAGAAAAATTATAAACATGCATACAAAGTCAAGAATGACACTTATTTTGAATAATTAAAATAGATCTAAAACGACACTTATTATGAATGGGAAGGAGTATATATCTCTTGTTAAATTTAAACGGAAGCTGGTAAAATCCCAACAATTTATAGTGAATTATTGATACTAATAAGGAAAGTTTAACCTGCGTATACTAAGAAACTAAAAATCATTGAACTGTACAACTATTACAAATTAGTTGCAGCATCAGTCTAACATAGCCTCGTTCAACATCTAAGTGCTCACTTTTCACTACTACTATATACCCCTCTAAATGCTTGGCCTTTTAATTACACTTGGAACCATCGATATCTTGTTAACTAAGTATACTAATTCTAACTAACGAAGTGACTTGGTCTTTCATCCATATCGTGAAAATCCGTTAGCAGCTTTTGTTTACTTTCTGGCCATTATGTTTGTTAGCAAGAAATAAAATATCATCGTGAACTGAGATGTCAAATGATACTACATTAAAAAATTATATAAATTAATAATATTATAATAATATAAGATTTATTGATCAAAAGAAATATTATTATTTTATGAGCTCTGATAAAATTATAAAAATTTATTATATGATAGAAGTTATTAATTTACTATATTCTTCACCCTAATTATTCAATCAACATTGTAATTGATGCCTACTTCAAAGTTAAGCTACATTATTAAGATAAAAAGTTTGACTTTCAAACGAAAGGAAGGGATCCCAAAAATGGCCATCAAGTAAGAATGCAATTTCTCCTTACCTTGCAATATTGGCTCCGATTTAAATTACCCTTTTTTGGAATATCGAGAAGTGCAAAAGTTTATTTCTTTTTCAATACTAATGCAGGAAGAAAGTTTTCGTTTGAATCCGATCATATAATAATGTATTACAGATACGTATTAAAGAGATAACTAAGCTGGAGCTATATGATATGACTGACGCGAAATGATACAATCGGGTGAGCAATACGGATAGGGACTTAGCTGCTGCTGATGACTAAACTGCAGTTGTTGTGAAACGGGAAAAATCTTGGAGCGTCTGTTTCCAAGAGAATGGAAATAGCAGAGCCAGAAACAGAAAGAAAGAGAAAGGCAATGGCTTTAATTAGATAAGGCTGCAGAGCGGAATCATTCTTTCCAAACCTTGTCAGAATCAAATTGCTGTTTCTGGTAAACTGTTCCCAAATGCTGCTTTTTAAGACACCCATTTATCTTCAATACAAATTCATGAAAGATTCTTCATGTTTATGTCACCCAGCAGCATACCACTACCCATCTCCTCATATAATATATGAAAAATTAATTGAACCAGCACTAAAGTTGGAGTCAACCTAGAGGAATACATTCAGTAAAATCATGTGAAGGTTTTTACTCTTTTTTGATATTTTAGTCTCATGTCACGGCGTTACTATACACTTACGATCTTTATTCTTACTAGGAACGAAATGGTTTTGATGTCTTTATGCTAAAAACCTAGCAGAACTCTAAGTTATATCCTCATAAATCTTTCGTCTTTCTTTCTTCACAGAATATCAACCCACAAAAAGTTCAGTTCCGGTGGTTTTGGGACAGTTTCCGACGATAAGAAGGGGAACAATTGCTGATACATACGCAAAAATGGATTCACTCTTCAGGATTAAGAGTAGTCAGTACTAAAGAAGCACTAATATATACTACCTTTACCACTTCTTGGTCCTTGGTTTGGTAGTTGGTACAGCCTCAAAAGTTAAAAACACACCTTAAGAAACACCCCATACATAATTAAGATATCAGAAAGAAACTTGTGATCCTACGACCATATCCATATACCACACCCCAATGTAAGATCCTAGAGAAATGAAGGAAAGATTTAAAAACATAATATAAAGCAAAATAAAATTAAAGGGTAGATATGCACCATTAGTTGGGAAGATCAGACCATGAAAATGCCGGATTCCAGTAACCCAGTTCACTTCCAGCCACCTGAGCAGACTCCAATATCGTTGAAGATGCTGACGTTGATGAAGAAGCTGCATTTCCTAGAACAACCTGAGGGTTCTCAGTATAACAATTAGTCGATGACTTGAGCCTTTGATACAGTTCTTGTAGCCCTGAGTTTTGAGCTTCATCAACCATGAAACCATTTTGATGGTGCTGTTGTACTTGGTTTTGACAATTTTTCCAAAAAGGGCTACAAAGACCAAGAGAAGGAACTTGGCCGAGAGGATCCAAGCATAGGGTTCGAGCATTTAGCCCAACTGTTGTAACTGTTGGTTCAGTTAACATGTGAGTTCCGATTATACCACCTTCCTCTTTCACAGAAATAGAACTAGATAGTGCACTAGCGTTAGGGTTAGGGTTTTGGTTGCCTCTAAGTAGGGAAAAAAGATGAGAACTTTGAGGTGAAGACCACATAATTGGGCTAGACGAAAGCTCATGAGCAAACCCATTTCCAAAACCTGATCTTCCAATCTCAGACGCGAAAGTTTTCATCTTGCTAGTGCTAGGTTTCCCAACTGATGCAGCAGATACGCTCGTGTTCTTGTTCTTTCTGCAACCACCCCCAATTGGAACATTCCTCAGAGCACCGCCTTTAGTCCAATACCGGCGACAAGTTTTGCAGAAATGACGAGGCTGAGTCAGATTGTAGTTGTTGTAGTAACAGAACTTGGTGTTTGTAGAATCACATCGCGGACATCTCAAGTTCTCTGAAGCTGAAGAAGTAGCAGCAGTGGTAGGTGTAGTGGTGCTTGTTGAAGAGCAAGAAGAAGATGGAGAAGGTGAAGGAGATTGAGAAACAGAAGCAGAAGGTGTGCCCTCTAAAATGGTTGGAATTTTCCTCTCTCCTCCAATTAAACCAGCGCCTCCCAAGAGCTCTTGAATCATCTTTACTACTTTGTGGATCTACAACAATCCAAAAACAAGAAAAGCAAAGAAGTTGAGTCTTTTCTCTTTTGTTAGTGGGTAAAGCTAAAGAAAGAAAGTAGATTTTGTTCCATGTATTAGAGAAAGAGAAGATGTAGGTGGAAACATGACTTGCCTTTGTAAGTTCAGTTGAATGTGGCTTTGTTGGCAGCCAGTGTGTTTGTGGGTGTAAAGGAATAGATGATAGAGGGATGGGAACTCTATTATAGACATTACATTCTTAAAGCAGCCACCTTTAATCTAATCACATAAAAACAAGTGCTTTTGGATTTGGAAGTTTGTGGTAGGTGGTTTTTAGAGGCTAGCGAATGGAGTTATCTTCGTTGCCTACTGTACCCTTTGTGTTCATCCGAAATTCATATTCAAGTATTCAACAAGAGAAACCATTATTATGCTAATGATTCCATAATAGTCAGAAAAACGATCAATAGCTGTAGATGATCGATTATAAGGTTTTCTTTTGAATTTAAATATAAGCAATTAAACAATAATTTCATATTCGCATGACAAATATTTTTTTTCTTTTTTATCATTTTCATGTAAAATCTATCTATTTGATCTCTATTTAATTTTTTTCCCTTTTGGGTAGCTAAAACTCAAGTCAATTAGAGAAAGAAGCACTTAAGCGGTATACTAAGTTAGACATCATCATCTTTCAAACTCTTTATTTTGAGATAATTTTTCATTGTAATTGATAAGGAAATAAGGGAAAAACAGTGCAGGATTGGTCTTTACCAATAAGATGATGGGTTTTTTCGTAATTAGGATCGTCCATATGATATGTTGCATCATACCTGCATACGATTTTCTTGACATAAATAAACTGAGACCCGAGTGAGTGGAGTAGGGAGAATTTATAATGATTATAGTAATCAAGTTTTCTAAAAGAATAATCTTTGTTGGGGCTTTGTGTTTCCTTCCTGAAGATGCTGTTCAAAATCCATCATTACAAGTTCAAGGAGAGGGCAAATCGCATGGAAATACGTGTAAAGCCAATTGTCCCTACCCTCAACTATAAAGCCACTGCCCCGAGAGTTATGGCTTGAATTTAGCTTTCCCTACAGACAACAGCAGGATCAGGATATGACAACCATTGTAAGGGAGTGTGCGTGAGTGTGCTACTACTTAATTATACACATTTATGAGTGACTCTAAATCCACAGATAATGATTTACACGTGTTTAATTATTGATTTTAAATATGTGCATTAAAGTTGATTGGCATGAATCATCTTGGTTGGATGCTGGACATCATGCTTGTGGCAGTAGAGAAATGATCATTTCTGAGAAATTTCAATACATTTATCTAGTTCATTGCTTCAAAACCATTTTATGCTTTCATCAGCTTTCCTGGAAAAAAAAAAAAAAGTAAAGCATCTTGCAATTTCCAGGAAAGCTTGTGGTAGAACTATCCATGGACAATTTTCTCCTCATAAATGTACGATGGAGATGAGCTGCTGGGAAAAAAGATGAAGTCGGACTACAAGATCAACCCAAAAAGCGGATCATATGTGAATTGAAGTGAAGGTGACAACGTGGGATCTTTTCAACAACCATAAGTTGTTGGGATAGGATTGAGTCATGTTGTAGTTAATATTAATTTGTGCAAATTGTAAATTTCAGCTAACTCAATGAGGAGAAAATTGAGTTTGAACACATGTTCTAATTTCTTTATGGGAAAAAAGCTCTTCTATGGAAGTTGGTGTCTTAAGCTATATATTATGTTCAGTTCCCCATCGTACCTACCACTATCCTCAAACTAAATCGAAAAAACAAAGTTGTGTGTATAAAATGATTGCAGACCCAGTGTCGTTTATATGGTTATTAAGAATTATTACATTTTAGAATTACTTTAATTGGGTCAATTACTATATAAGTACCGTAACATACCATAATTTGTACTTTTATTCAGGATCTGATTCTTAGTTCTTGACTCAACTCTTTACTGTACTAAGTCAAAGCATATTAGTTATATGAAAGATGTTCTGCAGCAAGCTAAAGAGGAATTTCATAAAACGACGGACTAAAGAGAACCACAAAAAAAGATTCAAAAGAAGCTAGACTTGGACTTGAAGACTAGATGTAATTGGGTTTATATCTACACTGTTTTACCTAACACTGCTGGGCACATAAGACAAATTGAAAAATCACCTGTGATGTAACCCTTATCTTCTTCTTTGATGGTAAAGTTTCTGTTAGAAGTGTTCAATTCAACAGTCAACGTTAAAACTAGTGTGAACTTACCACCTTCCATTTACGTGGAGTGAGGGTGTTAATAAGCGTCAATCGTGTGAATGGTAACTAAAGTAGATGTGTGAAAAGAGAAACTAGATGGATTGAGCCATGGGGTAAATAAAGGGGCCTACATGTCTCGAATATGTGGAACCATTTTTCAATCACCATCGATCAACATGGAGATCATTAGTCGTGTGGACTAAATCTTATCACTTGGATTGCAAGATAATATGTTATTTGACCAATCCCTTATTGCCCAGTTTCATCTCATAATCCACCTCCCAATAACTACTCCTAAAGTCTAAACTAAGAACGTATAGTAAACAGATTAACTTTTGGACCAACTAATTAACTTTTGGACCTACCTACGTTAAATTAATACAAATGGAATACTATGTTTCATCTGTTGGGATTAATCAATGGTTGTCTTAAGCTTTTGTTCTCTCAATACTTTCATGTTCACACTAATTAATCAATATTCTTTGTTGTCGACAACTAGTAAAAAAAAAAAAAAAAGGCAACTGTCCATTTCGAACAATCAAGTTCTATGAAATGTCCATGAACGTAAAGATAAGGATATTAGTGGGATTCTTCCAGTTTTCCTTATCATGAACAGAGACATATGCTAATTATTGAATGAGTATCTTACAATCAAAGACAAGACATAACAGTACCGTATACACTATAGTGCACCACGAGAACGGAAGATATTGGTCTAATTGTTTTGACAAAGACCCTTGGAATCTGTTAACTAATTACAAATCCTTCTCTTTTCCAACAAATTAAAATTAAAAATTTCAATAACCCTAGAAACACAAAATCAAGTACAAAGTTAATTTGAGATTAATTTATAGTTATATTTAAATAATTCATCTATATATAGACGGAAGTAAATGTGAAATTGTTGAAGTGATAACAAATTAAAGTTAAGCGAAGCAAGTACTTGCTTTAAAAAGTAAATCAAGAAAACATAAGTTGAACCCCAAAACAAGGTTTCTATTGGAAACAACGCTAGAAGTAGACCAAAATAGCCACAAATGTTGAATAATTCTGCAGCCTGTTCAAGTTTGCAGGAAAAAAGGAGATGCATATTACAACCACAGTGCCTTGGTAGTACTAACAAAACGTTGACTGCTCGTCATGCACATTGTAGATTGAACATAACAGGGAGCCCCCCACCACACGGCAGAGGCGAAAACGAAATGTGAGTGCAGAAAGAAAGCTAAAAGCAACGTGTGAAAGAAATTTTATGCCTTTGCAAAAGTAAATATACCTGTCTTCTTACTTCTGTCCACAATTCTGCAGCTTTTCCCTTTGGCTTATCTTATTCAATAACGTAATTAACCTTAATTTTGGTTCTAACAAGATCAATATGGAAAGTTTACAATTCTCAAGTGGTAGAACATTTGGATCCCCTTTAAGTTGGAATTCCTAAAACTATTACTTAATTCAATTCTATCACTTTTTTTTAAATTATTCATACATTAAGTAGTTTATTCATAAATATACTTTATAAATTATTGTGTATACTTAAAATTTTATTTTTGTAATATTTGAAAATCCTTCATTAATGGAATTAGCACAGTAGCTTCAGAATTCTTTTTGAACCTATTTTTGTTCACATAAGTGAATTTATTTAGAAAGTTTCTTCAAACTTGAGCTTAGACTAGTATGGTCTATTGTGTTATTAGATTAGTTAGAATTAATCAATTAAACATTTTACCTGATAACCACAAATGGCAATCTAGCTTTAGAGTAACATTGTAAACTTTGTCTTCAAAAGAAAGAACATTGAGAATTATTCTAATTTATGGGTCTAAAAGTAATATGCTACTTTTTTGGGGGGTGGTATGTTACAAGTACAAAGATAGATACATACCTGACCGCGCGTGCCGTCCGGAGACAGGCACAGAACGTGTTGCCCGACTTTCTCTGACTCAGACCGGGCAGCAGAAAACGACAAGACAGGAGCTGATTATCCTCCACCCTTCTGGCAGTTTGGGCAGCCCAATCTAGTCGCCGTCAATTCTCAGTAAGACCTGTCCAACGTTGGGCAGTCACTGTCAACAGCTTTCCTTTTTCCTAACACGATTGATTGATTTCCCGCCTAATTATCACCAGAACCTAACTGTTTTATTATTACTTTTTAGGTGTATTCGAAAATTTTTGTTTTCGTATTTATAAAGTTGGAGACTAATAAATTTGACTAGTCAACAGGGAGGCAAGGTTGCGTTGCTCCTTTTCGGTTCATGATATATTGGCGAAATTAAGAAAATTAAAATATATTATCGACATGTTAGATGATCATGGCCTTAAAATTAAAATCTATAAAAATTAAGAGATTCCTCTGAAACATTAATTATTAAAAAAAGATAGGTCAAAATTATGTATTTATTATCATACTTCAAATTAGACAAACTATCGTAATAAATATATCTTTTCATTTTTTATAAGTATTAATCAATGCGATATCATGAATCCTATAGAAGAAATGTTCGTTTAACTTTGGCATACTAATAAAACTATATCTAAGACACGTGATCATCAATTTCAATGGATTATCTTGTTAACTACTGAATTAATATGAAATCTTGGAGTGTTTATTTTGGTGCATATTAAATTAAAAATTTGTAACAATTTATAAAGTAAATATGTTAATAAATTATTTGCCAAATTATCAATTTAAAATTATATAATAAATTTAATTTTAATATTATATATAATTTTAATATATTAATTATTTTAAATTAAAATAAATTACAATCTTTCTCGTTATAATTCTAATATTTTTAATTAAAAACTCTAAAAGAGCTTAAATGCACCGTTTAAATCACCATAAATTGGTAGCCATTATGTGCCACCCAGGAGAATGATATGACATGGCAACCATATATAGTACATTGCATGACACCCACATTCTACATGGACCCCTCTCCGTGTTTCCCCTTAGGCGGCAAATACTGCTTTTCTAGGACTTCTCAACTCTCATACTTTTTTTCTTTAATCTTCTTTTTCTGTGGCTAGTGGAGAGTGGAATAGGTACATTCCTTTATCCAATAATGCATTTGGTACGGCTATCTTACTTTGACCACTGCCACTGCCTTTGGCTGTATCTCAATCCTATGCACCAAATGAAAGAACCAAAACATGGATTTTGATTTTGGTTCCATCCAAAGACTAGCTCAACTAATTTAGCCTGTCGTCATGCTAGTACGAGGAACTAAGATTTAATGGCTTGTAGGTATTGGTCTCGTTCTTGTCTTAAGTAGTAACTAGAAACTTAAACAAACCTACACATGCAAGATATTTTTTGCACTGCACTTCAAATGATTTAGATAAATTCTACAGCTTGGCTCTCACACTGATCTAGTAAAGGTTAAAAACTTGAAATAAGATATATCAGCTTCTAATTAATTCTAAGTCGGTTTGCACATTCGTATTGAGAGATTGTATTTCTATTAATGAGAGATAAAACTGCATATTATTAAAACTCTCAAAATTCAGGGCTTTAACAGGATCTCTACTGGTGTTGTTATTGTTGAATTATTCTATCACGCCTAGACTAATATGTTTTTCTAGTAGTGATTAGCTAATATTTTATTTGGTAAAATTTTATAGAGTTTGATTTAATAATTAGATAAATTTGTTATTTACGTCATTATTTTTATTTGAATCTTACTAGTAGGGAAAACGAAGTTAATTTTCTTGAACATTTAAAAATTTTGTTAAAAATGGCATAATGAAAATATGTGTAGTTCCGAATGAATTAGTTTATGCACTTAACTCTACATTGACACAGAGCATACCCTCTCGTGGTGATTTGCCTTGGATTTTATATAATTATAGGTAAGACGGTGAATCGATATGCAAATTTTCAAGAAGTACAAATTCAATAAAAAGACAATACATTGAAAAGTGAAAAATGGACATGTTTCCCAATGCCCGCAACCTAGTTAGCTACTATAGAGCTAAGGGCCATCCCTAAGCAAATGCAACCGAATAGGTCACCCCCACCAGAGGTTGGAATTCCAATGAAGAGATTCAACCTGACAAAAGCTACCATGGACAAGATCCATCCTGCAGGACCAGCGCAGATCATGTCTCTGTACGAAGCTAAGCATGTGGGTTGTTTATTATTGGAGAGCTTGGAATGTTAAACCTAAGCAAAAGAGTTGAGTGATTGATTAACTTCTATTGGCATGCACAGAGAATTTTCCTGACATGTCAATGACAGCGCTCGGCCATGCTCGAAGGCCTATGGTGACTGAATCCAAAGAAAGTCTCTTATATCAAGACTAGATTTTGTTCTGTATAGGAGTTTGCAAATTTTATGCAGGCCTTAGCAATAAAATAATCCAATTCATGTGCTAGGGTTTCTTCAATAAATTAAAGGCGTGAGTTCATTTCAATGTGATCAAAGCATACGAGTGATACAGTGATCTTCATTGAAGATCCCAACAATCATAGGAAATTGCAATACAAAATCTTTTCGTGCTATTCCATAATCATGTTGAAAAGATTTACGTGGTTCTTAACATTGACGCTGTAATAATAATATTGAGATAATGTTAATGAGAAATCACGTCTATTGGTGTTATGCTCTTACAAACTCCTTTCCTATGGATCCCACCTTAAAATTATTGGAAAAGAAGATCGCATCCCATCACACACTAATTGAATGGCATGGCACTTACAATAAAATAAATTAAACATAAAGTTAGGTTTGCATGATGATTTAGCTTTTTCTTACACCAAAGTCCCACCCAATGCTCGCATAGACTTGACCGGCTTCTAAGTTCAAGAATATTCCAACTTTAAGTCCCAAAGATTCCTCGATCTGTAGCACTGCAACCATTATCACGAGACGAAACAAACGATGGCGCGGACTTACATCGAAAATCGATAAGATGTGTTAAGGTACGTCCAACAGTTTTTGATCAGATTAAAGTTTTTAGATTCGAGACTTTCACATGTGTAGAGTGCACTATTGATATGGACTCGATTTGTGGTAGGTTTAATGAATTGATCTAAACTCAACAAATTTGTAACAATGAATATTGATAAATTGAAATTGAAGGGTATTAAGCAATGTTTTAAAAACAAGATTGAATATTAAACCGGTCAAAAGAAATGTTTAAATTTAAAGGCTCAATTAATATTAAATGGCTATGAAATTAGTATATAATAAGCAAGAAGTTAAAATTATATAAAAAAGATATTTTATTATTGTATAATAAACTAATAATAAATCAAATCTAATACTTCAAACTAAATATAAATCTAATATAAAACTTAAAATAACAATAAAAATTAAAATTGTATTTTTGAAGAAGGTCGTGTCTTACCATTATCAAAAGTTCT
>JANIPM010000233.1:10686893-10697110 GCA_027478405.1 Erythroxylum cassinoides
AAACTAAATATAAATCTAATATAAAACTTAAAATAACAATAAAAATTAAAGTTGTATTTTTTAAGGAGGTTATGTCTCACCATTGTCAAAAGTTCTAAATTATTTAACGTTATGTAAAGACTTGTAAGCTACACTTTCATTCAAAGTATTTACATAAACTTTTTTTTACTGCATTTAAATAAATTACAAATTAACAATGTCTGAAATTATTCTCAATTGTACATTTGTAATAGATTGTACTTTTATGTTAAATATGATCAAAATAAGGTATGAATTGACCATTAGTAGATGCTCTTAATTCAATTATTGTGACATATGCATTTTCTTCATAAATAGCCTTTTAAGTTTGTTGTAATTAAGATCAGTCGTGGTTCTTCTTCTTCAATCCAAAAATCAAAACGATTAATACAATCGATATCAACTAAATCATACATTCTTTTCTTATTAAGTGCCCTGAATACCTAATAGAGAAATTATAAAGTGAAAAATTAAAATTAAAATAATGAAAAATAAAAACAAATTAATAAAATATATATTATTCATTCTCATATTATAATCTAAACAAGGTCATTGAGTCTTTGATGTTCCAAATGATTTCATTTCTTTGTATAAATATGTTAAAAAATGCTCCAATTACGTTCACAACCTGATGTAAAAGTTGTTTAATTGAGTAATCTAATAGTGAGTTTTCTCAATGTTTGTGCACTTTTATCGAATAATTACCCATCACTCATCTATATTTTAAATTAATAATTATGAGAATTAAAATTATATATTATTAATATTTAAAAGATGAATTAAAAACATAAAAACTTACTAAGCTGAATTTTTTTAATCATAAGTTCTCTTTTTATAGATGAACTAGCAAAATTCTCTAAACCTTTATGATACAATTTAATTTTATTTGTCGCCCGTGATTGCTCTTTAATAGAGAAAATATGTTTACATTCAATCACTTCGAAGAGACTACCCATAATATCATTTGTGCATATGTCGTCACTATATAAGCAATAAGGATTAAGAAAATAAGCTACTAAGTGGATCCTCTGACTAAGATGCTTATCCCATCATCAGTTAATAATATCTATATAAGACTTATACAATATCTCTTTTTCTTTAAAAAGACTTATATTTGTTTTGCAAGCTCTATACATACAACCATATATACACACCAAAGATGACTTCTTATCTAAGTCAACGATTCTTAACAACCTTCACAAAGAGAGTCATAATTTTCACAATGATCAAGTAATCGTCCCCAATTTTATTATCAAGAATAATAGCATAAACTTCTTTTTCTTTTACACTCTTTAGTAACTTATGATTGGATAAATGTTTACTTGCCACTAAATTTTGAAGTAGTTGTTTATGTTCATAAACATTTTCAAAGTAATAAATTTAGTTGAAAACTTAGTAGTATCAGGATGCACGATCTCGACCAATCTTCTTACTTTCTTAACCAAGACAAAAATGTAATATGATTATGTACAAAAATTGTGATCTTAGATGCACGTGAGCGTAACTAGAAATATAGTTCATATAACCAATATCTTTTAAAATAATATTTATGTAATGAGTAATGCATACAAATATGCCCACAATTTGATTATAAGAAGTACCTAACTGATATATAATTAGTAGCATTATTTGTAACAAAATGCACAATATTCTTTGATCCAACGTACTCAACAATTTCATAAAATAATTTAGATAAAGCATTCGCACTTTTTTACTATCTCAAAAGCATCAACTGACTTGATCAAAGTTGTTCCAATATAACCAAGAAATTAATCAAGGTTCTTTGTCTTTGATCAGCTTCCTCGTCTTTCATAGTAGTGCATCATGTTGGTTTCCAGCTAAGATTATATGTATCTGAAACCAACTCAAATTATTTTTTTTAAATCTTGAAGCAAAGGCACACAAATCTCATAATAAGAAGGTACCTTAAATCTTGAACCTATCATTGCTGTAGCATTTATTACTTCTTAAAAGTATGGTGAATTTAAGCATTTAATGGAATATATGAATGATAAAACAATTTAGCTCATGCTTGTTTATATCACAAAATAATATCCTTATCAACCAAATTACTATTTAAACTAGGTTGAGAACCAAATAGTTCTTAGAGTAAAATAAGAATCTATGTTAATAGTAGCTTTCCTTTCTCCTTTATCTAATAATTGTAATGCTTTATCATTTCCAAAAGATGTATCATGAGCCACTTTATTTTTATTTTTTATTGTTTTGATGTGAATAATTTCTAATCATCCTATGTACATCAAATGGTACTTTTTTACAAGAAGCAATATTACCCTTAATACCAACAAGATTTTCTTTCATTCTATAAATTCCTCCCCCTTTAATTATTTAACCACCAAACATTCAATTATATTAGATATTCCCATTAAATGGTTAAGAAGAAGAAAAATAATTCCATATTAGATTAGACTTACCATGAGTAGATGATGCTAAGTTTATTGAATCTTTTTATGATGATTCTATATTTTCCATTATAATTTTAACCTGAAAAAGGAGAGTTAACTTGTGATCTTGACATAAGGAATCAAAGTATATATAGAGGAAACAGAAAAATGTTGAAAAGAATTGAAAAAATCAAAGAAAATAAATTCAAATATGAAATAGAAATTGAATATTTTCCAAAATTGAATAAATCTAAAAAGTCTCTAAAAATTTTAAGTATGTTTGAAGAAGAACATTCAAAATCAACCTACTTTTTAAAAGTTTAAACATACCCTTTAACACATTCTTAAATTATCCTAAACAATTAACCTATCTTTTTAAGAGAGTTGCAACATTAAAATGATGAATAAGACTTGGCTTTTCCTATATCCTTTCATTATCAGTCTTACACAATATTTGCTCTACTTGATTGTCACCGTTTTGCTTGATCTTAAAGACGTATTTATTTCCAAATGGCTTTCTTCTTTCTTACAATGGTACAAGTTTCTAACTTTTGTTTTATGAGAAGCTTCAATTGCTTTAAGTATTGTTGTCATCCATTTAAAGACATCTAAATTATTAACTAATTCTTGAAAGGTTAATTGCTTTTTTATCCTCTATTAAAAGGAAATTGCCATATTGCCCTCTATTATATAATTCAAGTTCCAATTTTTTAGTCTTTTATGCTATCTAATTGACAAACTTTTAAAGTTCCAAAATCAACTTGTTCTTGAAAATCTTGCTTTGATACTTCAAAAGAAATCCTCTTGTTCAAAATCCTTTTCATTTGTATTATAGTCTTTAAACTTTTTGTGAAGTGATGTTGTTTTCTTCTTTCCTTTATAAATTTGTTTTTATAAAGGTGACGTCCCTATTAACATTAACCTTATGGGTAGTGAGATCCCATATGTGATAGCTATTCACTCTATCAATAGATCCCATAGGTGATGTCTTGACTTTGTGATTTCTTTAGTGTTATACATCATGTGCACAAGACTTCTAAATACATAAATGTTAGACTAATCCATTGGCTTCTTAATTCAAATTTTCATTGGGATCTTTAAGTTAATTGTAGTTAATAGAAATCTATCCACTTATATTAGACATTATTGATTGTTTTTATCTAAAACTTATCTAGGCCTGTAACTCTCAACATTGTTCTTATTCTTTCTAATAGAGTTTTATTTATTCACTTTGCCTCTCTTTTTTTGAGGAATTTACATAACAATGTTCGGCCTTTGATGTATTTTTTCTTACGAAATGCATCAAATTAATTTATAGTATATTGTCCTCTACTTTCATCCTTAAATACTTGATATTTTTACCAGAATCAAGTTAATACATTCTTTAAAAACTTTGAAAATGGGAAACATATATGTTTTCTTTTTCATTAAGTATACCTAACACCCTCCTTAAATAATTATTACTGAAAAAGAGGAAGTACATTGCTCCTCTTAAGGAAGGAATTGGTGTTTACCTTACATTAAAGTAAATCAATTCAAGAACAACCTTGCTTCTTGAATTTGTTATTTTAAATTTTACACAATATTGCTTACTTGTAACTCAATGTTTATAAAAAATGTATTGATACCTCTGTGATTATAGGAATAACTTTCACTTAACAAGTATCTTCATTTCTTATTTAGATATATGCCTAAGTTTTTGATGCTATAATATTGAAGATCTCATGTGCTTCTACTTCTATTAATGTCTCCTTTTAACTTGTACAAGTTTTCACCTATTGTTTCTCCCTTTGTAAGTACAATTGTATCTCAAATTATCTTGAAAATCTTGTTAACAATTTCTATTTTACACCCAGGATGATTTAGTCATCCTAAGGACAACAAATTCTTCTTCAAACCCTTTGTGCTTCCTAAACAATACAAAACCATTACACATCATTAATTTGATGGTTCCAATACTAACAATCTTTAGAGGATAATCTCCACAATTGTACCTAAGTCCTTTTGAAATAGGTTTACAATGATGAAACCATTCCCTTCTAAAGATCCTATGAAAATAAATTCTAAAGTTGAAGAGCCATGTATCAATTAGTGACTTCCTTCTTTAAATTGTTGTTGCTACTTTACAATATAAAGCATTGTCATCATTGTAGTAATTGTAAAATTTTCTTAAGGACTAGAAATTTTCTTATATAAATTCTAATAATCCTTTTTCAGGTAACCTTTCTTGTCATAAGTATAGTATTTAAAATTTTTCTTACCTTTTAATTTTGAGCATTTTTGGCTCCTATTTGGGTCATATTTTGTTGGTAAAAGAAAGTAAATAATTTCTTCCACAAAAGAAGTTTGTTTTCACAAGATATAACTAGATATTCTTATTATTTATTACTGACTAACAAAAACAAAAAACTATTTCATTCTTTTTTAATCTATATATATATCGTTAGATTGTAAAGACAATAAGTCAATTTAAGTATTATATATGTCATTAGTTTGATCTTTCCATATATCTATATAAAATATATATTTTTGTTTCATTTTAAAATTTATTTATTTCTTTTTAATATATAATTTAGATTTATATAAATATAAAATAATCATCAAAAATATTTTGAATATATTAAAAAGAATAAATACTTGATTATGACATAAATCCCACTTTTTTTTTAAAAAAAAATGGATTGAAAAGATATACATAAATATCTTTTTAGGTACCATCTTAATGGTGGTGAACTAAATAGAGTCAATTATAATGATCTTGCTATTGTGAAAAATATGTTAGCCCTTAGATTGTTGTCACATACTCAACTCTTATTACAGTTGCTACTACTGTTATTCTCTCTCTTATCACCATTCAGGCTTCAACTTTTTAGAAACTAGACTACTTATCTTCCTTATTCTTGCACTAAATTTCTTCCTCCAAACTTGTTATTGTAACATTGTTGAAGACTAGGTCATTTGTAAGAAGATTATTAGTTAAGTTGATGATAAGTTGATCATAAGTTGATCATAAGAATTATATAGGCTTTGAAGTAGAATTTCAGTATATTCATGTGACTCTATTGTATAACCCAACAAAATGAGCTTAAGAGAATAAAGTATTCAAAATATTAATATGCTCGATAATTAGAGTGGATTCCATCATCCAAAGAGTATTAAAGTTTCTCTTAAGGAAAATTTTATCATAGAGCAACTTGACTTCGTTCAACTTTGTAAGATTATTCTATAACTTTTTTGTTATTTTCTTCTCCTTTACGCTTGATAAGACTTCATCAGCTGAAATTAGGTAAAGATTTGTAATAAAATTTACGTATATTCATTTCATTTGGTATCGTTATTGAAGTTCTTTGGGCTTCCACTAATTGCTATAAGCCAATTATTCTTTGTGAAAATGACTCATTTTCAACTTTCATAGCAAGAAATTATTCCCTTTGCACTTTTCAATTTTAAATTTGATTATCATTACTTTTATCTCAAACTATATTGAGTTAATAGAAATTGCTCCCACTAGTTTACATAAATAACAATTGTATATGTGAGTAGTTCTTAGTATTTTCTAAGGGTGAATAATATCTAACTTATTTTTTGACGTAGAAGGGCCATTTATAATGACAACCAAAGAGCATATAATAAGTGGATATATACATTCTGATTAGACTATGATACTACATATTGGAATAATTATATGGGTGAAGTAAGACCGCAACCTAATTAAGATTAGAAGAAAAAAGATACACAAATATTATAATTAGTACAAAAATGTTATAATACTAACACTCACAAACTATAAGTTATAAATATTAATTTGTAACTTAATACTCATAAAATCAAAATCATGAGAAGCTCTATTCTTTAATGATTAAATTTATTTTTTGATATACAAAACAAGAAGATTAATGAGAATTTATAGGTGAATCAAACTAATTATAATAATAGATTTTAATTTATTATAATTACTACATATTTTAATTTTAACTTTTACATTATAAATTATTTATCTTTATTTAAATATTTTGTGAATAATATCTTAATTCTTCTGATATGGATAATATTTAGATATCTAAAATTTTCTAATAATTGTATTTTTAAAGCAATAAGTTGAACTTCATAGTAATAATTAAAAGGGTAGACATTTTATGGAATCATCAATCGCGTGTTAAATGCATGTTTGTGTTAGGATATAAAGCCCACAAATGCGCCCAACAAATGTCCAGCCTTCAGGCCTTGCTTCTAGAAGATCGTAGAAACTTCAGAGACACACATATTTGTAAATATCTGTACATATTTCCTTTTTTCTTTTCTCTCTCTAGTTAGTTATAGAGAATCCCATGATTTGTCTAGCACGGTTGGCAAACTGTATATATTTTGCTTCCTACGTTATCAATAAACGAATGATTCAGACTCTCATTCCTTCATTTCTTTTTCCGCTATGTTTTTCTGCTACCCGAATGTTTACATGGTATCAGAGCAAACCAGAAAAATTACACATAAACATTAACTTGTCTACTACCAGATCTTAATTTTTTTTTTAGCTATGGCAGATGATTCAAGCGAAGCCTTCGCACCTGAACAACCAATAGGCATAGACACACTCCAAATCAACTCCAACGACAGCCCAGGATTTGTACTCGTCACATCTTTGCTAGATGGAAACAACTACCTTTCATGGAGCCGCTCCATGGTGATTGCGCTCAAAGCCAAAAACAAACTGGGCATGGTAGACGGGAGCTGTCCAAAACCTGAAGATTAGGGCCTGCAAAAAAATGGATAACAGCCGATAATATGGTAATTTTGTGGATCCTAAACTCTCTTGTTAAAGAAATAGCATATTCTTTTTTAGTTACCACCACTGCAGAGGATCTGTGAGAGGAATTGAGAAGTAGATATGGAGAGAGCAATGGACCGTACCTGTATCATTTGATGCAAAAAATGAATAGATTGAGACAGGGGAACGATTCTGTTGCAATATATTTCACAAAAATCAAAAAATTATGGGATGACTTGGGATGTTTGATACCTATTAAGAAGTGTAAGTGTGATGTAGCCACACACAATTCGAAGATAGAAAACAACACTAAACTAGTGCAATTTCTGATGGGATTGCGTGAGGAATACAGTAATGTTGTGAGCCAGATTATGTTAATAGAACCATTACCCACAATAAACAAAGCTTACTCCATGATCTTAACAGTAGAAAAACAAAGGAACGTGTCCATTGGTAACAATGGGGGTAGTCAAATAAACGTGGCTTTAATGGGCAGAACCGGAAATTCAAATGGAACTTTTAAAAGAAACAATACAGGCGGAAGTAGAAATAGGGACAACACCGGAGGCAATTTAGGCGCAAATAGACGGAGGACTTTTCAAAGGAAAGACAAACAATGTGAACATTGCCATGCCAAGGTACACACAATTGAGACCTGCTTCCAACTCCATGGCATCTCGGACTGGTATAAAGAACTACGAGAGAAACGAGACAAAGGGAAATTAGAGTATGCAGCGGCAGTAATGGACAGCCCAGTAGATGATATCTCCAACGACAATCAGGATGTGAACATCAGTGTTCTTGCCCGACAGGTTTAGGAGCTAATGAAATTCATGAGAGGAAAGGGAAATGTAGAGGCCAACCACGCAGCTACAGACAATTTTGCAGGTACGTTTTCAACCTATAATGAGTCCTTTAAAGCTGAAAATGATAGTGGTTCATGGGTGGTGGACTCGGGTGCCTCCACCCACATGACTCCCAACCTCCAACTATTATCCAGCCACACCGAAACCAACTCCTTCTACCCTGTCACCCTACCAGACGGCACTTACCGACCCATTACTCACATAGGAGACGCTCACATCTCAAACGGACTGTCTTTGAAAGACGTCTTACACATACCTTCGTTTCACCATAACCTCATGTCCGTAAACAAAATGACCAACCAAAACAAACTAGTTGTTATTTTTGTCTCTAATAAGGTGGTTTTTCAGGACCTTCGGACTAATTCTATAACAGCGATCTGCGAAGCAGATGGAGGGATTTACAAACTCAACCAACGCCACTTACTACCACAAAATGCTCTCAAAGTTCCTCCACTTGACTTCTATCTACAGGATTCAATAATTTGTAATGCATCGAGCCCGTTTGATGTTTGGCACTTTCGTCTTGGTCATGTATCAAGGAACAAGCTCTTACATATCCCAGACATTAATTATAAAATTCCTATTAACCATTTTTACGATATCTGTCCATTAGCGAAACAGTCTAGGAAGCCATTCCCAACACATACCGTTACTTGTAAACAACCTTTAGAATTGCTACACATAGACCTCTGGAGCCCGTACAAAACACCAACTCCAACTGGCACAAAGTATTTCTTGACCATCGTTGATGAAGTAACCAGGGCCACCTGGACTTTCTTATTACAAAGTAAAGCCCAAGTTCATAATACCCTAACAAATTTTATCACCCTTATTGAAAAACAGTTTTCCTTCCCCATTAAATCCATACAAATGGACAATGGGTCCGAATTTCTTAACTGCCCATGCCAACAACTATTTTTATCCAAGGGCATCGTACACCAAAAAACATGTGTCTACACCCCACAACAAAATGGAGTCGTAGAGCGCAAACATAAACATTTATTACAAGTCACTCGTGCCCTTTTATTCCAAGCCCACTTGCCCAAATATTTTTGGGGGGATGCCCTTTTGACAGCAACATATATTATAAACCGATTACCCACAAAAACCTTATCATGGAAGGCCCCATATGAAAAATTACATGGGAGGGTACCAAAGTATGATCACCTTAAAATTTTCGGATGCCTTTGCTATGCCACAAACACAAATCCAATAAAGGAAAAACTCGAACCCCGAGCCTAGAAATGCTTGTTCCTTGGATATGCACCTGACCAAAAAGGTTACAAATTATTAAATCTTGACACAAACCAACGTTTCACCAACAGAGACGTAACCTTCTATGAAACCATATTTCCCTATAAACCACACCCATAACCCACAGAACTTACCAGTCAGTCCACGATTTTTTCCATCACTCCAATACCTCATCAAAGCCCAACTACACAACTACACATAGACCCGCATACATCCCCTCTACATTCTTTTACCCAATTGACCCATAATACTGACCCGGTGGACTTATCCTCACCAATAAGAGAACCCCACTCACCTCCATTATCAGACACTATCTTTTCCAACTTGACCGATCATTCTACTTCACCTTCAACCCCATACCCACCGTCCCCACTAGCTCCAATCAGAAGAAGCACTCGACATACCCACTTACTAGCATATCTCACTGATTATTACCTTGATCTCCCTCCTCGACTCGCAGGCGCTGTCAACACCCATTCGTCAATTCACCCACTCCCACCTTTCTCTCATCACGATCCTACATCCAACATTCATTTTTCAACCCCATACTCTTCCTTTATGGCCAACGTGTCCACCGATTATGAACCCCTATCATTTGATACAACTTAAAAGGATCCCTTATGGGTCGAATCCATGCACCTGGAACTAGACGCGTTAGAACTCAACCACACATGGATGCCATCTACGTTACCTAAAGGGAAAAAGGCTCTAGCTACAAGGTGTGTCTTCTGAATTAAACGCAATCCTGATGGTTCCATAGACAGAAGAAAGGCCCAACTAGTCGTCAAGGGGTTTAATCGGCGTGCGGGTGTTGATTACTCTAACGTCTTCTCACCAGTGGCCAAACTCACCACTGTTCGACTTCTGCTTGCTCTTGCTGCTGCCTGCAGCTGGCCCATCCATCATTGT
>JANIPM010000233.1:10699065-10722078 GCA_027478405.1 Erythroxylum cassinoides
ACCATGAATGCATGTACCTATAAATGCATGTGCAAGTAACTCATTCCTCTATAGTTAGAGGCCAATGAATGCTCAAACCAGTATATGCAATAAAACCTATTAGCCCGTCCCAAATTACCAAAATGACCTTCCTATCAGTAACGGGATGTTACAGTAAAGTGGAGATTTTAAAGTTATTTATTATCAGAAAATATTAATATTTTATTATATTTAACCATAAATATTTTAGAAATAAACAGAAAAAATAGAGCTAATAAAAAAGGGTAGGATATAGGTATCCATGGTTCGAGTTATCACTAGACACATATCTAAATTCATATTCACATCCATTTTTTAGCATCTATTAAAATTTATTTTTAACTTTCATATCTATTTTTTTAGGTCGAATACTGCGAATATTAATCGGGTTGAAAACTCATTATCATCCCTAGCTGTACCTAATCAAGAGTGACAAGAGCCCGCAATGGGTCAATTTTGGGTGAACTGGTTTGAAGTTAATCAATCATTTCATTAAAAGTAACTATACCGGCTTTAGTATGATCGAGGAAATTGATGTGTATATTATGCACTCTCGTCCCTTCATGTCGGTATGCCACTTTATTCTGTCACCATAGTTGGCAAATGGATATCTGTCGTTTTATGCAATCTGCTCCTGACATGGGTAAATAAATCTATATTTTTTAAAGCTAGAGGATTGAAAATGGAATACCTTTCCTATTTATTTCTACTATTTATTAAATTAATATAAAAAGTATAGATGTAGTGTAGCTAGATGGTTAGTGGCATTGAAGACGATATAATTCTGAAATACATGGGCCCAATCCTCTAGTCCTTGTTGTGTCAAGCCCAAGATACAAACAGTCCAACCTGAGTGAGGCCTGGGCAAAAGTGGTATTTCGGAGAACCGTAAACTGAGTGACGCGGGCAGAAGTTGCAATCAGGAGCAGAGATTCAGTACAACACGCCACACCACACCACATCATCGATTACTAGCATCCTCATCGGCGAGAAACTCATTCCGTATCTAACCGCGGTTCACCACCAACTTTACGATTTCATCTTCCAAGACCTCTGAGTTTGACGGGTTTTCTACTTTGCCTGCCGCCATGAACTGCGAAGTCTGTCAACTCAAAGAACTGGTAATTTTATCTTAAGTACAGAGTAATTTCCCTGATCGGAGGTCCGATCAAGAATTTTTGCGCCTTCTACTCTTTCTCCTTTTTGTTTATATGACTTGGTTGGACTGTTCAAAATGTATGTAGGAAGTGGAGCACTTTGAGATACGGGAAGTTCTACGTTGTAAGTGCTGTTCTTGTCGCCTTTTAATTGTACCAATTGTCGCGTTTTAATATGGATTACCTTTTACTTCTGCAAAGCAATGTTAATTGAATCGATTTCTGGCCTTAGACTCAGCGAACTACTGATTTCTTGAGTTACTTTTTCGTGTTTGTGGTTTTAGTTTTAATGTCTGAATTATGTGCAGGCATATTACACACGATTGTGTTTCATCGAGCTTTAGGTCTTGTCCGCCCTAGAGACGTTGACTTGGAACTCTTTGACATTACATACGTAAGTGACTCTAATTTCCCATCTCATCTTGCGCAGATATAGTTCCAGGACTTGACGCTTTATAGTTTTTGGTAATGAATTTGTTGAAAGTAAAAAGCTTGGGAGAAGGACTAGTGCGGAAAAAATGATGGACTTGTCTCCAGAAAAAAAAAAAGTAGTTATTTGTTATTTGGTCTTTGTAGTCATTTCTTTCTCTACATTTAAGGACTGGCATTTTAAGATGATGGAAGCTTTTGATGTTTGTATTTTCGCACTGCTCTGTTTTTTTTAGGTGCAATGCGGGGATGGCGATCTTGAAAAGAAAATAGATGAGAAGATTGAGCAATTCATAAGTTGGGTAGACAAACACCCAAATAAGAAGAGTCAGGTCGATTGTTTGTAGCATTCTTTAAGAACATCCCAATGCTTTGGTTTATTTTCCCATCAATCTCTCATAGCTTCTGGTTTATCATGTATAATGTTATTTGGTGCTAGAATCATGAGAAATATTTATCTGAAGTACATGGAATATGATAAATTGGAACCTTGTTTGCTTTTGAGGCCTTAAGTCATCATATGCATCATTTGAAGAGTTAATCCCGGAAACTTTATTTCTCTGCATAATGTATGTCTCATGCTTTGTCATGAGCATCATTTTTGAAGAACATCTGCTCTGCTTTTACTACTGATAGCAATTTGTTGTCTTTGTACGATATTAAATTTGCTTATTGATTTTCAAGCTAATGGTGCAGATATGTCTTTCTTTTTATGAACTGAAAAGTAAAAAAGAGTCATGGTTCACCAACAAAACTGAAAGATTATTTTGGGAAAACTGGTACATCAATTTGAGTGTAACTCAACATCCGAAGGCTCACCCTGGAAAGTCTCATCATTCGAAAGTAGTAGTTGACCCTGGAGGTACCTTCATGTTATTTGGTTGATTTGATGATTTGTTGAAGTTCAATCCTTAAGCCTTTTCTTTATTTCATCCTTCTACTTGTGAATGTAGAAAGTGCATCTGAGGAGAGGAGTGTTCGCAGGGCATCACTTGAAGCATCTCTTCGTGAGGTCTTATTCCAAATCATTAAATTTGTTAACGAGAAAAAGGATCATGTTCCACCCATATCAGAACGGGCCATCTACTTCCCCTATGAAATTACAATCCCTAGGTTAGCTGCGTTTTATTTTCCTTTTATCCTCACAAGCTGCTTACTTCTGTTCTTATTCTATAGTTTCTACTTACTAGTTGGGCTTAAGTTAATAATATAGTCCTGGTGTCAACTTTTCTTTCTTTCATCTTACCTGTTTTCAACCTTCTGTGTCTTAAGATTTCTTGGTATGTCATCATGCTTGAGCATAAGTGTTTATCATTATCTCTGTTATCAATGTTTTCAAGTAGATTCATTTCATTGTTGGTCATTCAAGATTATGGGTGAATTCTTGAGAATTGCTTCTCTTGAACCATTTACCATTCTGCCTTAATTTCTGATCTTGGCAATTTAGAACTCTGAATAATTTGATGCATCTTTTTGCCTATCTGAACTCGTTTAAGTGATCAACACAGAATAGATTTCTTGACATTCTGACATCATAGTTGCTTTATACTCTGATTATGGGTGACTCGGTACCTACATTGGCTCTAATTTCCATGTATTTTTTTTCTTTCTTTTAATAGATTATCATTTCATGCTATAGTTGTAGCATAGAAAGTTTATGTTTTATGGTGCATGCAATTGTATCATGTCATAAGCTTTCTGATTTTGCTGTGGGAGAGTCTGTGAAACCAATTTCTTAGTGTAACACCGATTACTATGTTTTCTGCGTTTAACTAAACTTTTTTTTCATGCAATTAATTGCTGTGATAATGATTAAAGGCCCCAGTCTGTGAAGTAGGCTAGACTTGACTTCATCTGTTAACTAAAGTCAGGATTAACCTTCATATGTATAGGTCATGCAAATTATTGTAATGAGGGCAGCCTGTTATAACATAACAACCTTGAGCACTAGCCAAAACCATCTTCTATTCTTCGGGCTTGGAGTCAGCAAGGTGGCATTTTTTTGAAAATATTATTGTAGGAAATATGTTACTTATTTTATTCAATTAGTGCTTAATAGGGTTTTATGGAATAAAGTTAACTGAGGAAGTTTTGTGAAGTCTCATGATTTGACTGTACTGCCATTGCTCAGCTCCTCGGATTCTGCCTTTGGGATGGACATGCTGAAGCGGATGCTACATTCAGGAAATCCAACAATACTTGGCTGATTATAATAGTCGGTGGACATTGTAGAAAGGGTTTAATACTGCCGTCTAAAGCACCACCGTTGTGGTTTGATGGCTCTGAACGTGAACAGCGATAGGTTTGAGGCGAATGAATTGGTTATGCTGTTGACTACTTAAATGGCTCCAATTGTTAATTATACTTGGGTTCATTATTATCCATTTCTGACCTATCTTGTTGACATTTTCTTTTTGGTAATGCTTAACTCGCTCGTTACATATAAACACAACAGCCTCAGCTGAAGCCACATATACTAAATGCTGTTGATGACAAATTTATATTTGCGGGACATTTTCATTAACATCTTCTTTGGTTGGAGCACAAATCTGTAGTCTTAGATTGCTATTATTGGGAAAATATGTTTGTAATATGAGAAGGAAAGATTGTAGATAATGATTGTTCTTATCCGCTTATTGGCGCTTCGTTTCATTTCCAAACTGCAAGTCTCAGTTTTGCCTTATTCCTAATGGAATCTTGTCATACTTCGATTTGTGGACGATGTTTTTGTTAGTTTGTTCAAGTAACAATCACGTTAGTCTTGATGGAATCCGGATACAGTAATACTCTCGGCCGACAACCTCTTACCATTGGCTAAAAGCTCTTACAAATCCATTTATGTGCATTTTAACATCCGAACTAGTTAAAACTCGCTATTTATTTGCGACAGATACAAAGGAATGGCGGATATTTTGTAAAGAAGCAATGGCGGATATTTCGAGTTGCATCTTTTCTTTTTATTTTATATTGTATGGTAATTCAAGTTCTTTATAAACCGCGTTTAGAAACAAGCAAAACCTTGCATACCTATAGCTAATACTTCCTGCAAATGGAGACTAAGAAACATTTTGTTTTGGTTCATGGATCTTGCCACGGTGCTTGGTGCTGGTATAAGCTTATGCCATTGCTCAAGCAAGCTGGCCACCAAGTCACAGCTTTGGATCTTGGTGGCAGTGGTATCAATCCTAAACAACTACATGAGATTACCTCCATAAGTGAGTATCTTCAGCCATTAATGGAGTTCATGGCCTCTCTTACAGAATATGAGAAGGTGATCTTGGTTGGACATAGCTTTGGTGGCTTCAGTATTTCTCTGGCCATGCAGAAATTTACTGAGAAATTCTTGGTAGCTGTCTTTGTCACAGCCTTTATGCCCAGCTGTGTGAACCCACCGGCAACTCTTTTACACGAAGTAAGTTTATGAATAAGATGCTAGTTTCAGTTCTAACAAACTTTTCAACATGTTGAATTCATACATGTACGTCAGATCATGAGAAGAAATGGAGACTCACCACTCGATTGCGAGGTAGTCCCAGGCCAAAACCCTGAAAGCCCTCCAATTTCATGGCTTGTTGGGCCAGAATACTTAGCAAACGTGCTTTACACCAAGTGCCAACCTGAGGCAAGTGTCCTAATTCTCTTCAATCATGTCTTCTCGTGTTCACTTGCTGTTAAGAAGATCACTGTGAGTCAAACTGATAAATAGGAACTGATCAAACCTATTGTTATTGCTCATTTTTTGAGGGATTGTTTTCTTCAACTTTCAGGATTTGGAATTGGCAAAGGTATTAGTAAGACCTTCCAAGTTCTTCTCGGATGACTTGGACAAGGAATCTTTGTTTACAGAAACTAAATACGGATCTGTGAAGCGTGTGTTCGTGGTCTGTGAGGAAGATGGTGTACTGAAAGAGGATTATCAGAAGTGGATGATAGAGAACTGCCCAACTCAAGACGTGAAAAAAATTGAAGGAGCTGCTCATATGGCCATGCTCACTAAGCCTAAAGAACTTTGCCAATGCTTGCTGGATATTGCCAGCCAATAGATGATAAGGGTGAAATTAGCCTTTCCTTTGTATGTTTTTCTCAGTCATGCTTTTATATCTTCTTGGTAATAAGTAAGATACGACTGTATGGTTAAAAGAAATATCCTACATCTGTTTCACAGTAATTTAGTATTCAAAATTCTGAATTTAATAAATAATTGTCCTCTTTTGTTTATATAAGTTTAGGTAAACCGATTTCTCATAATTTAAAAAACATTTAATGTAAATGCAATCCCCAAATCTCAATATTTCCAAATTTGGAAAATAGTTAATATGTCTTCTTGATATTTGAGTTATTAATCGACCTAGTTACAACAACTCGTAATTCAAGTATTACGGCAATGCCCTTGTATCCTTACAAAGATCAGTTGTTTTTTGAATTGACAACATAAAATATGTTATTATTATTAATATTAATGTCCACATTCATTTGCCTCCTAACAAAAAGCCCGGAAGTTTGATTAGAACAGATTCATACACAATCTAAACATATCCTAGTTGATTTTGACCATTATATATAGTATATTATTATATATCAATGTTTACATGCCAATCTCACGTATAGTAAGAAATCAATGTTTTTGACATTATTTTCCCTTTACAATCACAAATACTCTCAGAAAAAGTATCGTCCATCGACAAAAGCACACGGAAAGGACTGTTTAAACAAAAATATCAGAATGAAGACTTGGGGAAAGCACTTTGTTTTGGTCAAATCCATGGAGCTGGCCATGGAGATTGGTGTTCGTACACACTTATGCCCCTTGCCAAACTTTCCGGCCACCGTGTCGATGCTCTAGACCTTGGTGCTTCTGGGGTCAATTCTAAACAACTACATGAACTGGAATCCCTTTGTGATTGTAACAGAATTCATGAAGTCTCTTGCTTCGGATGATGATCCAGTAATTTTAGTTGGTAAGAAGTACAGAATTCTCCACCGCCATAGACGCATGTAGAAAGCATGTATAGTTATCTTATTTGTTTCTAGTACGATTCAACTTCCAAGTTCTTGTGTGTTCACTGAATCAATTCTCACCAAAGCAAAAAGAGCGTGGGGAAGTATCTGTAACAGTTTGAAAATATGTTAGCTAAAATTAATATAATATAACAGTTTTTAAAATATTGCCTTAATAATATTAAAAAATAATGATAGTAATAATTTGTCACTATATATAAAAAAGACAACAAAATTAAAAAAATGGTTGCAATTAAATCTTAGAGTTAATTATCAAAAAAATTTCAGACTTTCTTTATTTTTTAGTTATAGTTCGAATTTAAAAAAATAACAATAAAATGCTCAAATTTTTAATTTTTTCAACTGTAGTCCAAATTTTAAAAAGTGGCAATAAAATGCTTAATTTTTCAATTTTTTTCAATTATAACCCGACGTTATTTGTTGTTCTCCCTTAGCCCTTTGTTTTTTTTGTTCTTTTAATGCCGCAAACTATTCTCATATTGCAACATATTGTACTAATAAGCTCCTCGTTTTTAATTCATTCACGTGATGTCCTTAGTGTAAGGGAGTCAGGGCTGTGTAAAATGAAAACGAAGGGTGTGGGTGTCTAGAGAACAAACTAAAAACGAAGAAAAAAATTGAAATTAAAGTATAAGGTCATCGGAGCTGCGTAATTTGATTTAGGTCATTTTTAAACAACAACATCGTTTTATTAATTTTTATTTGTTGCGTTAATTTTGCGATGTGTATTAATAGTTAAGGTTTCTGCATGACAAGTCATATCAGCAAACTTAACAGAAACATTAACATTGGAGTAGAGTTAACAAAATTGAAAGTTTAAGTATTTTATTGTAACTTTTTAAAATTTGGGCTATAATTAAAAAAATTAAAAATTTAGGCATTTTATTGCTAACTTTTAAAGTTTAGGTTATAAGTTAAAATTTGATTTACAGATTGAGTTTTTTTGTGTGTAATTAACCTTTAAATCTTATATATGCAATTACTAAAATTGTTGTTATAATTCTAGTATTGTGTAAAAGAGAAGCCTTTAAGGGCTGTTTGTTTATGTTTTCCACTTCTGTTTTTTGTTGTTTTTTTTTTGTAAAAAGAGAAACAAGTAAGTAAAACGTCTTTGTTTAATTATGCTGCAATTTCTTCTTTTTAATGATAAAAAACTATAACAGTTTTACAGAAACCAAAAAATAGTGTTTCTTTGAATTTTCACAACATATTTTATTGGATAAAAATAAAAACAACGTATCCATGTTTCTCTAGTATTGTCTTTAGCAAAGCCATCTTGAATAATACAACTGATATATTTTACATTTATTTTTTTACAAGCACTCACATGATCAGTTCACTGCGAACTTTCTTTTGAAGTTTCTTTGATTTGAGCCACATGTTACTATTCTCGGAGCCATCACTTTGACGGAGCACGATGCTTTGGACAAGTTTCGATCTGCTTGCGAGGGACTAAAGGACTACGCTACCACTGTTGATTATGTAGCGATGGTAACTGGTGGTGGTGTTTTCCTTATGCTTCATCCGACTTTTGAGATGAGACTTCATTGTAACTTTGATTGGTATACAAAATGCTTCTTGTTGTTGATTTGTGTGTTGATCCTTTTATGAAAACAATGACAAGAAAGGGATCTTCTGGGTTTTAAAGTTTGTTTGCTTAGGATACTTTAGAGCACTAATCTATGTGATTTTGAGATCTAATATTTAGAATCAACAACAAAACAAACAACTTTGTTGTCTCTTTATCCTCTACTTGTTGATAATATCATGATATAACCATTTCTTGTTCTTTGTCTTCTGGGTTTTCGAGGTTTTTCATTTGGGATGTCTTCTTCAATACTAATCTATGAGTTTTTGAGATCTAATGTTCATAATAACAAAAAAAAAGGATATGGAGAGTAGATTTTGCAGTCTTCTAAGTCTAGACAAGGATTCAACCACGATTCCACGATTCCAAAAATTATTTTATTAAAATTGGTGGATCATTATTATAAGAGATGGGACTTATTAAACAATTGATTGGTGGGAGAGGGCTGAATGGGGAATAACTATTATGGGAGGATGTTTTGTATGTTTTGGAAGTGAAACTAAAGTTAACAGCAGAACCAAAAATGGATGTAAGGCTAGCTCTTACTTTATTAGTTGAAACAGACACAAATTGTAGGAGTTAAATTAAATAGTAATTGAGTATCCCTTAGGGATTTTTTATAGGTTAAGATCGATAGCTTGAAGGGTGAGAAAATTGGGTTGTATTTCTTAGCATCTTGGTGCAGTCCATGTTGAAAGTTTACCTAAGCTCTAGTGGAAGTCTACAATGAACTTGATTCAAAAGGGGATTTGGAGATTGTTTTTATTATAGCTGATGAGAATGATGAATCGTTTAATACATATTTCTCAAAGATGTTATGGCTTGCAATTCCATTCTTCAACTCCAAAACACTTGAGCATTTTGATGAGTTATTGGCAGTGAGTGGAATACCTCATCTTGTGATCCTTGATGAAAGTGGGGATCTTTTAACTGAAGATGGAGTTGATATATAGATTCATACCAAGTCACTTGACTTCTAATTCCTCTTTCGGCACACTGATTCCAAAAGTTAGTCCTCTTGGAGATTATAGTAGGAACTGAAACATTAAAAGCTTTTTCTTTCTCAAATACTTTTTAGTTGGCTTTTGTCTTTTGGTTCTATGATGTCTTGAAGCAAATACTGGAAAATAGAATAAAAAGTACCAAATTGTACCAAAATAAATTTTATTAATCTTTTCTCAACACATGATTGTACAGATAAAAAAAGAAGAAAATTACATAAAAATTTTAGAAGATTTTTATGTAATGAAGGAAAATATTCTTTAGTCTGGTGGATGGTTCCACCTTAATGTTCGTCCATAAGGACTCTTTAATTTTTATATTGTTTTATATGTAGATCAAACTATCTTATAATGAGTTAAGGAGTGCAATATGTTGTTGTGTATGTAGATACAAATTTTCCTATATGTAGATAATACTATAATGAGAATTAATTAATTTAAAAACATAATATATTTTATTAAAATTTTTAATATAAAAGTATAATTACAAAAATAAAAATAAGATGATAAAATCAAATATGTTTTTATTTTCAGTTTTTTTATTACAAATCTCAATCAAACATGTTTTTGATTTTAGTTTTTATATTATAAATATCAATCAAACATGTTTTTGTTTATTTAATTAAAAAACAGAAACAAAATACAGGAAACTAAAACTAAAACTTAAAACCACAACCAAAAAACAAAAGTAAAATCAAACAACCCCTTAGTGTTAGTGTTTAAATCCAAAACTAAGTGACTTATCGCCAGAAGCAAACTCTGATCTCTGACAAAAGAAATTGAACAAAATCAAATAAAATGAACTCTTGAATTTTTTACTCAATCCACTTTTTTTAATATTCCTGACATGTTTTCTGCCCAATGATTGATTATTGCTCAGTTTGAAATGATAAGTCCTATTTATCGGAGGATCTTTTTTGAGTAAACTACAAACAATATTTATATTAATTAATTCAATAAAATAAATAATCTCTCTTTTTTTTTCAAACAAAATCTCACAATAAAATTAATAATATCAGTTGTTATGGGCAACATTTTCATCAGGAATAATGGTTGTTTCGTTTGGTGGCCTTCCAAACAAATAATAATTAGAAACAAAAAACAAACAAATAGAAAGCTTTGTAAAGTGACCTTCTTCGAGAAGAATTTGATTCAAACTATGTCAGAAGTTAGCGAGAGTACTAGTCCTCTGGCTTCGATCAGGACTCCCATTACTGCTAGTGTTACAAAGGTCTTCTTAAGCACCAAACTTATTCGCAAGTTGTGCCTACTCCTTTGAACGACAATCTTACTTAGATTTGCTTAAGCAGACTTAGCCTTCCCCACGTGATCGTCAACTAATAACCTTGTTTTCGAATATCTCACAACCCTCGCAGTGTTTAACTCTCACTCTTCCAAGAAACTATGGAAGCTTTAGAATATTCAAAGGCAACAATAACGCAAGAAAGAGATACAGTAAAATGCCAACCTTTATAACTTCTCCCAAAGTATACAAAGAAATGCTCTCTTAGCTCTGTGTGAGGAGCAAAGTTCAAATGAGCTATATATAGGCATAAAGGCTTGGGGAACAAGTTAAAATCCTAAAATAACTTTACTACCCATGATCATGTCTTATCTTATCATATTATATCGTTATCCTATAAGATTACATCCCCATTTATATAGGACTTTATCCGATTAGGTCTATCTACATCCTAACTAATAAGATAAAATATTACACATGATCTATCCCTATCTATGAAGATGTCAATTATCTTTAGATGATCCTTCTGCATGGTCTTTATCCTTTAGTGCTAATGTTTATCTTCTGTGATCTTATCCACCACATCATCTAAGATCTCCATGATCTCTTCTTATTGATGATGAGTCATCCAAGCCAAAGCCAGTCATAGCATACTGATATGATCCAATGCTTACCCATGTTAAGTCCATTAGCCATGGTTCGTCCATTTGAGCACCTACTAGGTCTTTAGTCCATCAAGAACTTAGCTATAACAATCTAAAACTCTACCAAAACTTGCACCATCCTTAATCTAGCGTCCTAAGTCACCTTGAAGCTTTCGCATGTCACTGCCATGCGCGTGATCTAGCTAACCTTCCACCCAAGGTCCGTCTCCAGCTAGCTGTGAAGTGCCTTCATATGCTAAGGGGCTAACAAACCACCCCCACCAGATGAGTTCAACGCCCTCGTCAAACTAGTCTGAAGGTAAGAATTCACCTGATCCTCAAACTGCCACAAGTTCGTATCTTTCTCCCACGTAGCTTCTATGATTGGCTTTCCCTTCCACTTGATTAAGAACTATGTCTGTCGATTCTTCTTATATTGCCCCATTGTTTGGTGATCCAAGATCTTCTCTACTTGACCCTTGAACTATTTTCTCATAACCGGTGGAACTCTCTTCATTTGACACCTATTTGGATTTGATGTATCCTCATGGTAAGGTTTAAGAAAACTAACATGAAAAGTAGGGTGTACCTTTAGTCTCTTAGGAAACTTCAACCTGTATGTCATGTTCCCCACTTTACTCAACACTTAAAATGGTCCATCATACTTTGGCACCAATCTACGATGCACTTACTTGCTTTTGATCTTCTTCCAAATTTGTGGGGTATGTTTCAATAGTACCTTATCACCCACATCGAACTCTAACAATCTCATCTGTAAGTCAACTTGCTTCTTCATTCCTCGAGAAGCCTTTCAAAGACTATCCTTTGCCTCATCTAATAACTCTTGCTTCTCTATCATGAATTTGTATGTCGCAGGACATTTGCCACCTATCCTTTGTTGTGCAATCTCAAGTGGAGTAAGAGGTTGTTATCCCAAGACTATCTTAAAGGGACTCTTCTCCATCGCAGAAAATCTATGCAAGTTATAGCAAAATGTGCAGTATTAATCAAACTTAACCAGTTACATTGATTTGCATTTACGTAATTCTTTAAGTACTCCTCCAATAGACCATTGATCCTCTCCATTTGTCCATTCTTCTATGGGTGATTTTCCATTGAAAACTTCAAATCCCAACCCATAATGTTGAAAAGGGACATCTACAATCGGCTTGTAAATCTGACATCTCGGTCACTCACAATGTCTGCAGGGACTCTAAAGTATTTCATCATGTTCTTTGTAGAACAACTTCGCTACAATATCCGAGGGACATGATGTTGGTGTTGGCATGAAGCTTCCATACTTAGAGAAACGTTCTACAATCACCATGATTATCGCCATGTTATCCAACTTTGGAAACCCTCTTATGAAATCCATCAAAACTGATATCCACGGTCTTTCGGGAATGGATAAGGGCTATAGCAAACTAGCTTCCTTCTTCCTTTCTAGTTTATCCAACTGACATACAAGGCACGTCTTGACATACACCTCAATGTCATTCTCCATCTTCGGCCAATAGTAGGAATGAGTTAGGAGCACCATCATCCTCTGAACTTTGGGGTGACCAGCCCACTATGAGTCATGTGTCTCCTTTAACAATTATTTCTGCAATCTACCAAAACTCGGCACGTGCACTTAACTACTCTTAATCATCAAAAACTTATCATCATCGAGCCAAAACCTGCGCACGACATCTTCCTTAACTTTTGAGATCAACTTATAGTAAGTGTTGTCTAATGGAGCCACAACTTTGATTTGCTCCAACAAGTTGGACTTTACCCTTGTAATGGAATATAGGGCTGCGAACACCTCCTTTTGACTCAAGGCAACCACCACATTTTTATGCCTCCCCGATTTATGCTCCCACACGAAGTCTTATTCAGTAAGGAATTCTTGCCACTGAGCTTGCTTCACGGATAACTTCTTTTAGGTCCTAAAATGTGTTAGTAACATTATCTGTCTAAATAACGAACCTATTTCCCAACAAATACACCCGCTATGTCTTAAAGTAATGCAACACTGCGAGCATCTCCTTTTCATACATCGAGTATCGCTACTCTGCACAGTTGAGCTTTTGACTCTCAAACGCTATGGGATGACCTTCTTATACTAGGACACCACCAATGGCTTTAATCGATGCATCTGTGTGTACCTTGAATGGGAGATCAAACGTTGGCAACTTTAACATAGGTTCGGTTGAGATAGTAGCTTTAAGTATCTCGAATGCCTCCTAACACACGTCCGACCAACATCACTCTTGCTTTTTCTTCAACAAGTCTGTCAATGGCATTGCTTTCTTCAAGTATCCTACTATAAACTACTTAAAGTAGTTCACCAGTCCAAGAAAACTCTACAATTCTCAAACTATTATAGGAACTTTCCACTCAACTATCACCTCCACCTTTTTCGGATCCATTCTGACCTGACCCTCACTCACCAAGTGACCCAAGAATCTAATCTTCGGCTGTGCAAACTCACACATCTCCATCTCTAAGTAGAGCTTATGTTGCTTCAACCACTCGAAGACTTTCCTTAAGTGCTCCACATGTTTAGCAATATATGTGCTATACACTACGATGTTGTCGAGATACACCACCACGAACTCATCAAGGAAATTATACAACATGTCATTCATCAAGTTGCAAAATGTGATAAGGGTATTAGTCAATCTAAACAGCATGACTAAAAATTTGTACGATCCATACCGAGTCACCCATATTGTCTTTTGCTCATCACCCTCGGCTATTTGTACTTGTCAATACTTACTCCGAAGATCCAACTTCATGAAAACCACAACCCTCGACAATCTATCCATCAAATATTGAACTAAGGGAACATGATACTTATTTTTTATTGTTACTTTGTTCAAAGCACGATAGTCCACGCACATCCAAAATATTCCATCTTGCTTCTTTTGGAACAACATCGAGGAACCATACAGGGCTTTAGACGGTTGGACGAATTTTGCCTTTAATAGTTCACCAAGTTGTTTTCGAAGTTCTCTCAACTCTAATAGGGACATCCTATATGGAGCACATGCAGGTGGGATTGCTCCAGTAATCAACTCAATCTTGTGATCTATCTCTCGACGAGGGGGAAGATTCTTCGACAACTCTTTTCACATCATGTATCGAAACTCCCTGAATAAACTTGCAACTACATTGGGGATTTCCACTACATGGTCCTCATAAATCTCCCACATGGCAGTGAGATAGGTTTCCATTCCTTTCTTCAACCCTTTCTCGATGCTTATGGTTGACACATGTGATACCGCCGTCGTATCATCCGTCGTTCCACCACTTAATCTACAACAGCTAACAAAGAAGGAACTTTTCTCATGCGTGGTCATCATACCTTCTAAACTTGGATATAACAATGCCTTTGCTCCCCTCAAGAAATTGATCCCTAGTATCAACTTGAAATCTTCAAATGGTATGACTATGCAATTGGACTTGGAACGCTAACTCCTTATTCTCATTAAGATGTTGTAAGCAGTACCTAGCACCACTTGTGCCTTACTCGTAGGGGTTTCTATCCTTATCAGGGACTTCGACACCTTGAGCCCCAACTTATGCACTATCCTTTCTGCCACAAATGAGTGCGTCGCACCAGTATCTATCATCATGGTTACCTCCTTCCCATTGACTTGTATCCCTACATACATTAATTTGTCAAAAGAGATAGATTCACTTTTAACCGCATTCAACAAGGTGATCGAATTTAGGGTCGCCTTCGAATCTTGGTCTTTTTCTTCGGCAATCAATGCATTCAACTTCTCCTTCCTTGGATATTCTCTTGCAAAATGTGGGCCGCTGTATAGGTAATAAGCAAGTTTGCCCTTCTTGGAGGATGTCTCCCTACTATTGAACCTACCGTTTTGCTTGCCTTTCCCCTTGAAGTCTTCCTTCTTGTAGTCCTTTTTTCTTTTTCCCCTCTTTCTTCTCCTGTTGGGCTAGGGCTTTGCCTTTGAACGAATTTGAGGAGCCCACCTTAGTTTCCTTCATCACTTGGAAGTCCACCAAAGCATTAGCAGCCGCGATTGCACTAGCCACATCCTTCACATTTTACCTATACAAAGTATACAAAGAAATGCTCTCTTAGCTCTGTGTGAGGAGCAAGGCTCAAATGAGCTATATATAGGCATTAAGACTTGAGGAACAAGTTAGAATCCTAACAGAACTCCATTACCCATGATCATATCTTATCCTATCATATTACATCGTTATCCTATAAGATTACATCCCTATTTAAATAGGACTATATCCGATAAGGTCTATCTATATCCTAGCTATCAAGATAAAAGATTACACATGATCTGTCCCTATCCACGAAGATATCTGCTATCTTTAAATGATCATCTCGCATGGTCTTTATCCTTTAGCACTAATGTTTATCCTCCACGATCTTATTCGTCATATCATCCAAGATCTCCACAATCTCTATCCGTTGATGATGATTCATCCAAGCCAAAGCCAGTCATACCATACTGGTCTGATCCAGTGCTTACCCATGTCAAGATCTTATTTATGTTGCATTGCCTCATAAAGGACTTAGCACTGCTAACTTTGTTGATGAAACTAATAAAGGATTAATTTCTTACAAAACTAATATCTTCATTGTTAATATATTTATTATATCTCATTATTATATTATTGCATTTTTGATTATTGAATCTTCAAGATAATGCAAGTCTTAAAATCCAAATTAAGATGAGGTGTAACCATGTAATAGTTCTTATTTGAATTGGATTCTTGGATAAGACTTATTTATGTTGCATTGCCTCATAAAGGACTTAGCACTGCTAACTTTGTTGATGAAACTACTAAAGGATTAATTTCTTACAAAACTAATATCTTCATTGTTAATATATTTATTATATCTCATTATTATATTTTTGCATTTTTGATTATCGAATCTTCAAGATAATGCAAGTCTTAAAATACAAATTAAGATGAGGTGTAACCATGTAATAGTTCTTATTTGAATTGGATTCTTGGATAAGACTTGAAGCAAAAATAGAAGTCTATCTTAAATGAAGGTTGGTATGGATTACGTTGGTTGATCTATGGATATCATGAGTTGCTAAAGTGAGGAAGGCTTACTTGTATGAATTGATATGTGTCTTGCTGTGGGTAGCAAAGATTGTCAATTGATTTCCCTGTGGGCTATGTATACTTTGGTTGGTGAATTTGTTATCGGTGTAGCTATGGCTTCATGTTGGTGTTTACGTGAATAATCTTGGTATCTTAGTTAATTCTCCAATGTAGATTGGAACTTGGGAGCTGATATGTTTTTTGGACTAACTACAATAATATCATTAGTGAACAGCTGTCAGATTTATCTTTGGAAGAGATAAAAACATTGGGCAATTGTTCTTTTTTTTTTAATCTCAAAAGTTGATCTTTTTCTATCTCAAGTGTATTCGTTTTTGTTTCTAATTATTTTAATCACTTGAATTATTTATTTATTATTCTTTCGTTAAACATTGTTTAAGAAAATCTTCTGTTGAGGTTAGTATGCGGCGGTCATACTATTAGGTGTGAAATTCTTTCACGAGTTGTGAGGACGAGGGATAATGTCAAGAATTGAGTAGTGTCAGCTTAGGAAAGCCTTTTATAAAACTATTGTCATTAGTGAAAGAATTAAGCTAGGTGAGGGTCTCGCAGACGTAAGCAAGGTATGCTGAACTGCGTTACCAAATTTCGGTGTTGATCTATATTTGTGTGTTTAATTTTTTTAGTTTTTGGTTATTCTAAAAATGACTGTGGTAAATCTAAAGATTTTATGAAACTATTACTAGGTCCTTTAGGATTTTCAATCGGTATTAGAGTGGGTCACTGAATCAAAACTTGGTACGACAAGTTGGTACAGATTCGTGTTTCGCAAGTATGGCTATACGAGAAGGGGCATCAATCATCAGGCCACCATTGTTAGATGATTCAAATTATCCTACGTGGAAATCACAGATGAGAGTATTCATTTAGGCACAAGGAACAAAAGCATGGAATTCTGTTTTAAATAGCTGGACACATCTAATGACAACTAATGAAAACGGAGAAGTAGTGGTTAAAGATGCATCTGAGTGGATAAGGGTTGAAGAAGAGAGAGCGCTTGGAAATTCTGCAATTGATGAAGTTCGCTTTGCTATGATATCAGCCTGTGAATCAACAAAAGAAGCATGGGACACTTTACAAACTATATATGAGGGATATGAATCTGTGATAGCTTTAAAACTTCAAATGTTGGCTGTGAGATTTGAAGTGTTGAGGATGGAAGAAAGTGAAACTTTTGGAGACTTCCATAAGAGACCGTGTGACATAGCAAACTAAGCACATTAACTTGGGAAGAAGTACTTTAACCTGAAACTGGTTTAAAAGACATTGAGATTGTTACCTTCGAGGTTTATACAGAAAATTGCAGCAATTGAGGAAGGTTATGATATCAATGAATTGTCATCAGATAAGGTAATTGGAATTCTTACCAATTTTGAGATGAATTTGTTAAGGGGTAACTAAGAGAGGAACACAGGATTGGCATTGCAAGTCGAGATTGGTAAAGTCGTGAATGATTTTGAAGATGAATCCAATGAGAATAAGGATATGGAGTTATTGACAAGAAATTTCAATAAATGGTTAAAGAAAGTGAAGAATGATAGATTCAATTTTTATACAAAATGGTGGGAGCTCATCAAATAGTAATTTCAAACAACAAGAGAAAACTCAAAAGGGTGCATGAAAAGTGAAGAAAATTCAATTTCATAAGTATCAAGGCTTCAGACATGTGCAAGCAGAATGTGCTAAAACCTTAAAGAAGAGAAAAGGAAAATCCTACACGAGCACTTGGAGTGAGAATGAATTCGAAAGTGAATATGGCAGCGAAGAAGTTGTAAATAGTGCCACATTAGTTGCTTTATACAGCAAAAGTCCAGTTTTGTGCTTAACAACAACCAAGAAGGAAGTAACCGATGACAAAAATGTGAGTAAATTAGAAAATTATGGGAAAAACAAAAATGAATAAGTTCAAAGCTCAATCGTATATTATGATAGTGATGATAGTACTTCAGATGATAAAAAGGAAGATATTTATGAAGCCTATGAGTTAATGTATGCTAAATGGGGCCAAATATTGAAGCAAAATGAGAAGTTGAAGGAAGAAAACTCTGCCATGAAGAACACCATTCAAGACCTTGAGAAGACGTTGTTATCTACTATAGATGTGCTTAACAAAACAATTTTGAAGCTGGTCAGTACGAAAAAGGGAATAAAAATGTTAAATGGAGCTACTAAAAAGCTAGAAAAGTTGTTGGAAATTAGTAAGACTAAAAGAGACTTTCAAGGCATGGCTATAAAGGTGAATGTTTTAAGTCAAATGATGAGAAAATTTATGCGACCAGATATGTCCAAGAAGAAATCTCAAAGAAAAATCAGAGGTTCATACCTACATGTCACTCTTATGGAGTAATCGGGAAAATAAGACTGAAATTTTATAAGTTGTTACAAATGATGTTTCAAAGGGGTCAAAACTGAAAATCTAGATACTCTCCATCATCCAATAGAAACCCATGTTACAAGCACAAAGACATAGTGAAGGGAAAACAAGAAATTATACAGATTCACAATTAATTGTTACTTTTAAAGAAATTGTTCAGACTGAGAATAAGCCAGTTGCTTCAGAAGAAGAAATCAACCTAACAATTGATGATTGATATTATGTGATGAGGAATTAGCCCAGGTTTGAATTTCTTCGAGGGGCATAAGGAATGTGTGCTTTACACTCTTTACGTTTAGTTTGATTTTGATTCTTAAAAAAAGGTTCAAAGGAGTTAACATCTAGACTTTTTCAAGTTTTATTCTGGTTTCTCTTTATATTATGGGTTGTTTGAGTTTGGGCAATATATGTTCATATGGTTTATATGAGGAGGAGATTGGTTAAGTTTGATAATGATTTGTTGAATGCATTTTTTGAGTTTCTAAATTTGATTAGTCGTATGCGGATGGCTTTGATGTGAGGAAGGATACATTCGCTAGTGTTTTAAATGGTGGTAAATTGTCATTTTGGCATACTTATGATTCTGTCGCTACATCTATTGCTGATTTTTATGCTTCTTTATTCGCTAAGATTGATCGTATTAAAAACATTCTTGTTTTGACATTGTTTTGTCCCAGGGGGGAGACATCATATTATTTTTGGTGATTGCTTAATTTAGGGGGAGATTTTAAGGTAACTCCGTGACTATTGGTCTTGCTTTTTGGCATCTTTTAGAAATTTGGATAATTAGATAATTATTCATTATTATTTCTTTAGATGTTTCTTGAACTTGAAGAATTTGATGGATGTTCTTTGGAACTTGATGTTGGACTAAGGAGGAGTATTATGACTTTAATACTTATATGTTCGATTATGTTATTCAAGGGAAGTTTCTTATTTGTGACCAAAATGCTAAAAATAGGGAGATTGTCAAGATATTTATAATATCTCATTATTTAATTTTGGAATTTTTTATTATTGGATCTTTAAGATAATGCAAGTCTTAAAGTCCAAATTAAGATGAGGTATAACCATGTAATAGTTCTTATTTGAATTGGATTCTTGGATAAGACTTGAAGCAAAAATAGAAGTCTATGTTTAATTAAGGTTAGTGTGAATTACATTGGTGGATGTATGGATATTGTGAGATTGCTAAAGTGAGGGAGGCATGCATGTGTGACTTGGTTTGTGTCTTGTTGTGGGTTGATTGAAGGTGTATGGCCAGATAACGTAGAAGTGTAGAAAATTATGAAATAACGGGAGATTGGACATGTGTGACTTCATATGTGCATAACTCCTCCTCTAGACTTGGTTTATGTGTAGCCTTGGTGTATGTTGATCGCAGGTGCTTGAGTAAATCACGTTACAGTGGAGTGCAGAACATTCAAGGGCAGTGGTAGATTGCGTATGTGTGAATCTTTGGCTGTGCGTGATTTCTTGGTTGCATAGTTCTTCATTAGTTGTGTGTGATTTCTTTGCTGAATTGTTTTTGGTTGGATGTGCGCAACTTCTTAGTTGAATCGTGTTTGGTTGGCTGCATACAGTATGCGTGTACAACTCCATCTTGGGCAGCAACGATTGTCAATTGATTTCCTTGTGAGTTGCGTATACTTTAGTTAGTGAATGTGTTATTAGTGCAGCTGTGGCTTCGTGTTAGTGTTTATTTGAATTAGCTTGGTGTCTTCTTTAATTCTCCAACGAAGATTGGAACTTAGGAGCTGATATATTTTCTGGACTGGCTACGATAGTATCATTGGTAAACAACTATCAGATTTATCATTGGAAGAGATGAAAACATTGGGAAGTTGTTCTTTTCTATCTCAAGTGTATTTGTTTTTGTTTCTAGTTATTTTAATCACTTGAGTTATTCGTTTATTGTTCTTTCATTAAACATTGTTTGAGGAAATCTTTTATTGAGGTCAGGACGAGGTGGTCATACTACTGAATGTGAAATTCTTTCATAGGTTATAAGGACGAGAGATAGTGTCAAGGGTTGAGTAATGTCAGCTCAGTAAAGCCTTATATAAAACTATTGTCGTTAGTGAAAGAATTAAGTTGGGTGAGGGCTTCACAGATGTAGGCAAGCTATATCGAACTATGTTACCAAATTTTGGTGTTGATTTATATTTGTGAGTTTAATTTTTTGGTTTTTGATTGTGCTAAAAACGACTACGTAAATCTGAAGATTTTATGAAAGTATAACTAGGTTCTTTGGGATTTTCATTCATTAATTGTTACAAATAAATGGAAGGAAGTTCAAGTACTCTTGATCAAACTGCTTTAGGAAGATATAATGATCCAGTTTGGGCTCATGCTACATTAGTCCCAGGTATGAAGAATCATACAATTTGCTTATTTTATAACAAACATTCGAAAGGTAGAGGAATCACTTAATTGAAGAAGCATTTAGTTGGGGGTTAAATGAGATGTAGAACCTTGTAAAAAAATAATTCATGATGTGAAGTGCCAAATAAAAACATTACTTGAAGAATACCAATATGAGAAAGATAAAAGGGAAATGTTGAATTTTGAAATTGGTAGTGGAACTTTGTTTGCTGCTTTTCATGGTGATTGTGAAAATGATGAAGATGGTACTGGTACTGGTACTGGTAGTATTCCATCCCAAGCCCAGGAAGAAGTGAATGTCACTTCTTGACCTGATTTGAGGAAAAGAAGAAAGCATATTATTAGTTTTTTTACACCATGAACGACTCCTGGAGTCCAACCTTCAATTTGTAGTGTAATGCAATCAAGAGATGTGACTCACAATGTCGATATGACAGTAGCTAGATAGTGATATGATACAATTTCATCATTCAATGCTTCTTAGTCTTATTATTATCAACCTATAGTGGATGCAATAGCCTCTTACAGTCCGAGATAGACAGCTCCTTCGAATAATGACTTAAGAGGTAAATTTTTTAGTTGTTCAATTTCTGAAATTAGAAGTTATTTATCAGAAAGAAGAGTGAATTGGGCTACTTTTGGGTGTTCAATCATGTGTAATGGTTGGACAAATAGAAGATAAGAATCTATTATTAATTTTTTGGTTTATTCTGCAAATGACTTAATGTTTTTTAAGTTTATTGATGCATCTGGCCTGATTAGAAATACTGATACTTTGTTTAAGATATTTGATGAAGTTATGAATGAAATAGGGCCAGAAAACATTGTTCAACTCATTACTGAAAATGATGTCACTTATAAAGTGGCAGGAAGAAGGTTACAGAATAAGTATAATTCTTCTTTTTTTTACTTCTTATGCTACACATTGCATTGACCTAATGTTGGAAAATATAGGAGATCCTAGGTATTTTTCTATTATTGATGAAACTATATAGAAAGCTAAAAGGTGACCAAGTTCATCTATAATCGTGCATGGGTGTTGAATGTAATGAGAAAAGAATTTACCAACAGTAGGAATTTATGTCGTCCTGCTGTGACGAGATTTGCAACAAATTTTTTATCACTTCAGTCTTTTGTTACGAGGAAAAAAGAGTTAAGACAAATATTTACAAGTGATAAGTGGGTTGTATCTCAGCATACTATGTCTAATGCTGGAGTGGAAGTTTCCAAAATTATAATGGAAGATAGAGAATTTTGGTCTCAATGCCAATTTGTCATTCGTGTTTGTTAGTCTTTAGTGAGGATGCGCTTAGCTGATAGTGAAGCAAAGGCAACAACGGGATATTTTTATGATGCCATGGAAAGGGTCAAGGAAGCAATCAAGGCCAATCTGAAACATAGTTTTTCTTTGTACATACCGTAACTTGCAATCATGAATGAGAGATGAGAAAGATAACTTTCTTCTCTATTGTTTACAGTTGAGGTATTTCTAAATCCTAGTATATATTGCAGACTGAATTTTACAAAGAAAATTGAAGTTAATAGAGGAATATTATTCACTATTACAACAAGTGTTAGTGATGAAATAATGAAGATGTTGTACCAAATGATAACTGGGATCAGTATAGTTATAGCAGATATCCTCCCGTAGACGATTGAATGAAGTTTCAAGTTTTTATTTTTCCTCTTCTTTAAATTTTACTTATATTTGATATATATGTTAAATTCTATATATGTAATATAATTGTAAAAGTATATGTTATAAGTTTCGTTTCTAGTTAGTTGGTTCCTTATCATGAATTTTTGTCGTAAATTGTAATAGTTGGAGAGTTAAGGATATTTATTATTTTTTATTGGATATTTTGATATAATTATTATTATATATATAATGAATTTGTAATATATTAAATACTTTGTATTGTTCTTAATTTTATATTTATATGATGATAATTTTCTTTTTTATATTTGGTTGGGTCGGATAAATCGGGCCCAAGCCCATTCTCACGGACCGATCGATTGATCTCCACTCATAGGTTGATTTGG
>JANIPM010000233.1:11026646-11041822 GCA_027478405.1 Erythroxylum cassinoides
TGAGGATAATTAGGGTGAATTTATCAAGTTTTGTTTTGGATGACATTAAATTAAGTTCAATTCGAGGTTTCCTTCGTGGTGAGGAATTCCTCCCTCGTGAAATGCACGCCCAGATGTCACGAAGGACGTCGGGCACGCGACTCACCGGGGAGGGGGGAGACAATGGACACTGACCATATTGCAATGAGGGAGCCCACTACCCAGAGAGAATTGACAGGAGTTAGGAACCGGTTTAATTTGGCAGATCTAGTTAGCATGGGACAGAAAAAGGGACAGGATGGGGATCAACTTCGTACAGCATTAAACGACATACAAGGGCTGCTTCAAAAGGAAAATCCAAGACTACTGCCCCAACAGTTAGTAGCACTCATACAAAGTCAGACAGTCTTCTAAAGGTAGGTGCGAACATCACTGAGGTACCCCTAATTTCCACAGCTCAGGATAAACATATTGCGATTACTATCAATTCACACTCGGAGATGATTTGTGATAGCAATGTCCTAACAGTAAATGATCAAGTGGTTGTAGAAAATTGCCCCATGCAAGAAGGGGCGGCAAATACAGAAATGGAATGCGGTGGTCAGGAGCAAAAGTTATTACCACCTATTGAGCCTCCCGACAACTTAACGGCAGAATTAAATCCAAATCTGAATGATGTGCAAGAGAAGGATATCCTGGAGAGTAAAAAAATGGGCCACCTCTCGGATACGTATATATAAGCCTGGAATTCTGGTTTTGTTAGAACCTCGCATTAGCGGGAACAGGGCTAGCACTGTGATTAAAAAATTAGGCTTCGATTTTTCTTTCAAGGTCGAAGCTGTAGGCTTTTCGGGAGGAATTTGGTTACTCTGAAAAATGATATTAAGGTCTCAGTAGTCATCGCTCATCGATAATTCCTCTATACCAAAGTCAAGTATGGTGATGCTTCGTTCGATTTTACGCCAGTCTATGCCAGCCCCTAAATACACTCTCAAAAAGTTCTCTGGAGAGTATTAAGCTAGATAGGTCATCTTAATTCTGAACTCTAGCTGGTGGGTAGCGACTTTAATGCTAAATTGGAGGCTTCAAATAAAAGGGAGGGTGCTACGGCCACTTAAGTAGTGAATAATCAATTTAGGCATTGGGTTAATCAGTGTAGTCCGCATGATTTGGGATTTATGGGAACGAAATTCACTTGGCAAAGAGGAACGAAACAAGCACACTTAGACCAAGTGTTTGGATCGTCATCTTAGCTGAGGGCTTTTCCTCATACAGCCAATCAACGTCTACCCTTTTTGGGATCCGCCTACCATCCCCTGTTGATCCACTTAAACAGTTTCCCCTAGTAGGGACCGAGATCACCTGGGTTTCGATTTCAAAATGCTTGGTTAACTCATACAGGCTTCAATGATATGGTCACAGAGCATTGGCTACCGGCGGAGGAGAATTTTAGTAAATCCCTAACCAATTTTGCTATCCAAGTCACGCGATGGAATAAAGATGTGTTTGGTAATATCTTCCATCGTAAAAAACGATTGCTTGCCCGACTAGAGGGTATTCAAAGATCGATACAACATGGTACGTCAAACGAGCTTATTGACTTAGAAGAACGATTAAGTTTTGAACTTTTACACGTGTTATGTGAGGAAGAAATATATTGGCATCAACGAGCCAAATGTGAATAGATATCGAAGGGAGATCGTAACACTAGGTTTTATCATACTATCACTCTGGCAAAAAGGACGAAATCGAAAATAGATCGACTTTTTGATGACACAGAAACTCTAGTGTCTGGTACAGAGCATCTGAGACTACTAGCAAGGAATTTTTTATCCAATTATATACTCTCGAAACTAGGATGATTCATCCGTTGCCACATTCTGGCAGCTTTCCCCAAATTTCAGCGGAACAAATTCATGAGCTTGCAAGTCCCGTTCATGAAACTAAATTTTGGAAGACAGTTTTTTCCATGAACCTAAACAAAGTCATGGGTATTGGTGGGTTCAATACACTTTTCTTTCAAAACCAATGGGATAAGGTAGGGCCTGAAGTGGTCGCTTTGGTTCAAGACATTTTTTGACTGGAACACTAGGAACAGGAATTGAACCAAACGATATTGGTCTTAATTCCTAAAATTTTTGCCCCTACCAGACTTACCTAGTTTAGGCCCATAAGCCTCTTTATGGTGCTTTATAAAGTTATTGCCAAAGTAATTATGAATCGGTTGAAAGCTCACATGGATTACCTTGTAAAGGACAATAAATGTAGTTTCATTCCTAGCAGACAGATTACTGATAACATTATCATCGCGCAGGAAGTGATACATTCGATGCAAAAAAAGCAAAGAAAATAGGGCTATCTTGCTCTGAAGGTAGATCTAGAGAAAGCCTATGACAGGCTTTGTTGGGATTTCATTCAAAATACCTTAACTGATATTGGGATACCTCATCATAACCTCATCAGTGTCATTATACAGTGCATGACGATGGTGTCTTTTCAGGTAGCTTGGCAAGGAACTCTTTCTAAACCTTTTAAACCTTCCCGCAGCATTAGACAAGGAGATCCACTTTTTCCCTATCTTTTTGTGCTATGCATGGAATGATTAGGGCACCATATTGCTCAGGCAGTGCATCAAGGTCATTGAAAACCAATTAGATTAAGTCCCTCGAGACCTCCCTTATACCATTTATTTTTTTCTGATGACCTAGTCCTTTTTGGTGAAGCGACGGAAGCACAGACGCAAGTAATCACAAAGACGCTGGAAATTTTTTGTAAAGCGTCAGGACAACGCATTAATTATACTAAAACTAGGATATTTTTCTCCAAGAATGTTTTTACCAATACCGCACGTCGTCTTAGCCATGTGATGTAGGTTAACAGAACAAACAATCTCAGAAAATATCTAGGAGCCCCTTTGATCCATGAGCGTACCACAAGAAATACCTATCAGTACATTCTGGATAAGGCCCAACAAAAGCTGACTGGATAGAGATCTAGGATGTCATCCTTAGCAGGTCGAGTTATATTAACACAATCAGTAATCTCGTCCCTGCCAATTTTCACGATACAAACGGTACGTCTTCCTCTTCATCTGTGTGATGATCTGAAAAAATTAATGCGGAACTTCATTTGAGGGTCGCAGGAAGGACAAAGGAAAATACACCTTGTCAATTGGGATGAAGTGTGTCAACCCAAGAAAGTGGGGTGCTTGGGAATTAAGCATATTCGATCGACTAACGACGCACTCCTAACTAAACTCGGATGGGACTTACTTAATAAACCCCAGGCACTATAGGTCCAGATTTTGAGGGAAAATTACCGGTTGATACTCATCATATTCCGCAGACTTTATCAAGGAACAGAACTTTAGTAACTTGGAGAGGGATTTCAATGACATGGAATTTTGTGCGTTAAGGAGCTAAATGGAAAATAGGCAATGGACAATGCATCCTTTTCTGGCTCGACAACTGGGTAGAAGATTGGGGTCCTCTCTACTTATTGGCGCACACCACCATCGCTAAGAGCGTACTCAATGCTACAATCTCCGATTTTGCAAACAAGAATGGCAACTGACATTGGAATTTATTCCAAAATTATCTCCCCGCCACAATTTGTATGAGTTTCGCATCAACCCGTACTCACATAAACGACTAAGAGGAAGATCAATTGATCTGGGGGCACACTAACCACCAGCAATTCACAATAGCGTCTGCTTACGATCTTATTGAGAATATCAACATGGACGTTTTCAACAGGTCTTGGGAGAAAATATGGAAGTGGGCGGGACCACAGCGAATCAGGTCTTTTCTCTGGCTGGTGGCTAAGTGAAAATTGTTAACCAACAAGCGACGTGTGTCCCGCCATCTAACTATGGAGAATGGATGTACCTTCTGTGGATAGGAGCAATTGACATTCCCACTTTACGGGACTATACTCGGGTAAAATCTTTATGGCATAAATTTCCTCATACAATGGTTGATGGGGACTTTTTCAGTCAAGAGGAAGGAACCTGGCTCAGGTCCAATCTTTTTCACGAAGTGCCACTAAATCAGATAACGTGGGCTACTATTTTTGGAGTCGCTTGTTGGTTTATGTGGAAATGGAGAAATAACAACATTTTTGAGTTAGGTTTTGTTTGGCCAATAGACGGCACTAAAATTGTCATGGATTATTCTAATTGGATCATACGAGCCAGTGAGATGGAAAATTGGGTCTTCCAAGTATAGGATCTACCTTTGGGTACCTTAGTAGGCTGGAACAAACCCATAGAGGGGTGGGTCAAGCTTAATATGGATGGTGCGGTGAAAACAAGATGCAATATTGCATCAGCCGGAGGCGTTATTAGGATTTGCCAGGGGCACTGGTATGTAGGCTTCTTACAGAATACAGAAGTAGGCCATCCTTTAATTGCCTAACTCTGGGGTGTGCATTCAGGACTCCTTCTGGCGTGGGAATGGGGTTATCGACGTGTGATGGTTGAAGTGGACTCGTTAGAAGTCATTAATATCCTATGCTCATCCTTGAGTGATATAACTGATAATTCTTTTTTGGTGACAGGTATCTGAGGGTTGATGCTTCGAGCATGGGAGGTGCAGCTTAAGCATACACATCGAGAAGGGAATCAGTGTGCTGATAGATTGGCTAATCTAGCCTCTTCAGCAGAGCTGGGCCTGCATATCCTTCAGGAGCCTCCAATGAGCATTTTGGAAGTCCTATACCGAGACATGAATGGAGCTCTGTATCGTAGAACTCTACATTTGTAGGGAGATAGGATTCGCGAATTAGTCACTTTTGTTTTCTTTCCCTTGTAACAAAAAAAAAGAATATAACAGCATCTGTCCGCAGCTACAAAGGCCACTACGGGCTTATAAATAGGCCTTTTTAGAATGGTGTATAATCATCCCTTTTTTCTGAAAATTATTAGTTGTTTCTTCTAATTCATGAGAAAGTTAACTTGACAAGAAAGTTTACCTTTTCTCCTTGTAAAATAAAGAAATATTGAAAGTAAAGTTTCTTCTTTTTGTCTGTAATTTTTACCTAATTTGTTTTGAGGTTTTCTATGTAAATTTTTTGTGTTTATTTTTTATTAGTAGTCCTTTCAGTTATATTTAGCTGCAAATCTGCTCTAATCCATCCACTTTTTCAACAAATTGTATTAAAGTTTGATGAAAAAATTACAACAAATTTTTTGGCACAATCTATTCGATTTTTGAATGATGTCAATGAAAGTTGATGAATAATAAAACAGTAACTAAGAAAAGTGACAACTGCTCATACATTTATTTTTAAATTAACACTATCGCAAAGCTGTGACAACTAGGTACTATTCATGTATACGTTACTATTTATACATACGAGTATAGTACTATTCATACATACGGGTATGATACTATTCACACATATAGGTACTATTCACTTAAAATAGTGGGAGCAAAGTTTTGTTCGTGATAGAAGCAATAACGATAAAATTTGAGATTGAAAAATTCAATTGGAGTAATTTATTATTGTGGAAGTTAAAGATCAAGGCTATCCTAAGAAAAATAACTATTTAGCAGCCATTAGCGAAAGGCCAACAACATTCACAGATGATAATAAGTGGAATGAGATAGACGGGAATGCTCTTGCAAATCTTCATCTAGCACTAGCATATAAGGTATTGTTAAGCATATAATAGAAGATGACAAAAGAGATTTAGGATCTTCTCACAAAATTATACAAGGTCAATTCACTGCGTAACAAAATTTTCCTTAAAAGAAAACTTGATGCTCTTCGTATGGCCGAATCTACCTTGGTGATAGAGCACATTCATATCTTGAATGTAACATACCGTCACCGATGGGAGGGTTATATTGGTAAATTGGGACGACCTAGGAAATTGATTGCATATTTTTTATTTGTTCATTTAATTGGCTGACATTTTACACGTGCACATATAGGTACATGCATTCATGACTTTTTCCCGGCATTCGTTGTGACTATGATGTGATTTGGAAATTCTGAGACAATTGTGTTTGAAAAGTTGGAAATGTACTAGGAGCGACTTCAGATGTTAGTGAACCTTAGAAATCTTTTCTGGAAATTTTGGGAGAAAATGACCGGACCAGAAAATTTTTCGGGTAACGGACTGATTGACTGTATAGTACTAGAATACTGTCCAATGGCAATGGAAAATTTAGACATATGATTTTAGGAATGAAAATGTTGAACCATTGGAATTTGGGGATAACTTGGACTAGAAATGAATCCGAAAGAGAAAGAATCCTAAATTGACAAGTGATAAATTGCTAAGGATGAAAACTTGTTAGGTCTTCAAAATGCCCTAAGTTTTCGATGCCCTTGAGAAAATCCCTAAAAACTATTTGACATTCTTTACTTAGGGCATATTTCCATCCTCTTCCCTTTGTTGATTTCCGATTCACTCTTCAAGACTCTTGAGTGATCAATCACTTGCTTGGCGGCTTGCTTCTTCGTTCTTGTTTAAAGATCATCGAAAACCTTGAGAAGAAGAAGATTTGTGGAGGTTTAGTGTGAGAACCGTATGTGTTAAAGGGTTAGAGATTTTTGGGTGTTGAAGAGATGGAAGCTTGATTTTGGTAAGTAAAATGCATATATGTTGTTTATTGAATGATTAATTGCATTTATGGTGTTCAATGTTAAAGATTGAGGTGGTTTAGGATGAGTTATGGTTGAATTTTGGTAGAGAGAGGATGAGAAAAACCATCGGAGAAGACGACCTGGAAGCCGCACGTCGCGGCGTGCCTGCGCCGCGAGACGGTAAGAATTTATGTTCTCGCCGTGGCGTGTGTGAGGGCTTCGCTGTGGCGAGCTTCAGCATGCCACGCCGCGACGATCTTCTTTTGTTTGCCGCGGCGAGCTGCTTCTTGACGACGCGGCAAACGTCTGTTGGCTGCCGCGAGCTTCCTTCTTGCGCCGCGGCGAGTATCCTTTGGCCGTGGCGAGTCCTGTTTTTCTGAAGTGAGATGTTTTACTAATTTGGGCATAACGGAAAGTGTAGAACTCCAATTGAGGTGATTTTTGATTTGTTATATACTAGAGACAGAGGTCTAAAATTGATGTGAAGAAGGGAAGTTTGAATTCAAGTCTTTAAGACCTCAATTTGTGAATGAAAGTTAGGTTTAGATTGTTATTGCAACCTAAGGGTTGTTTCATGATAATTGGAGTATAATTGTTAGATTCTGAAATAAAATCGATACTTTTAGAGGTTTTCTTGGGAATACCTTAGTGTGTATGTTATGGTATTGAAATGGAATGGATCATAATTGATCAATTGAGTGAAAAGTGAGTTTCGAGACATAAGAAAGTGGAATTTGGAAATTGGCACCGGGAAGGTCTTGAATATGCATCGTACATCTTTTAATTGCGTCATGTGCATCATTGAATTATTCTGATTGTGCATTTAGTAATGAGAAATTGCTTTGACTGTTATAGAGGTACCGTTGGAACGACATTCCACGGATATTGCTGGGACTTCCAGGGCGTAGCTCGGAAGTTACAGGTGAGTAACCTAGTTGGTTCCTCGATCTTTGTGTGTTTAAATTATGCGCTTATGCCATGCGGAGTTATTGGAGGGTTTATGTATTTGAATGTGATTGGTTTCGGACCATAGGTGTCCGAAGTATCGGTAACTTGTTATTGAAGTATTATGTGTATAAATTGTTTTACTTGGTGCAAAAGTGAATTAGGACATGTGTTATTATGTTGAGAAGCAATTGGTTCTAAATTGAAGCATATGCATTTCATGCATAAAGGCATGATCAGATAATGACAGTTGTGACCGGAGCAGCCAACGTATTTCAGAGCTTAAAGCTCAACGCAACAGGGCCTCGAGCCCAACGTATTTCAGAGCCTCAGGCTCACCGTATCAGGGCATTCAAGCCCAACGTATTCAGAGCCACAGGCTCACCGTAATGTGCCCGTCACTGGGACAGTTCAGGCGCACGGTCACAACACCGTAATAAAATGAGAAGTGTCACATGTGCATTGCATATACAGATGATTAAATGTGAATTGTGTGAAAGGCGAAATGCCTTAGCTTTGTGAAATGAAAATGCATATGATATTTTCGTAAACGATATTGGGTGATTATCTGTGTACTGTTTGTATATGCATGAGTTAGGTGAACCATCGATGATGGTTTCTCCTTAAGTTCGCAAACTCACCCAACATTGCAATTATTTCTCAGGACCTAAAAGGGTACCCTGTTAGACAAACGGGAGCATGTCTGCTGCATGCAAGTCAGAGATTGAGGTCGGGATCAGTTCACGTCTGCATTAGTGTCATTCTGTTCTTATGTAAAATTGTATTTCCGCAAATTTCCGCATTATAATGCTTTTTATTTCAGTGAGTCCCATTTGGCTAATGTTGTAATTGTAATATGATTATTGAAAGTGTTAAATACTGTTGATTGCCTTTTTATGGCTGAAATTGTGTTATGATCGAAAATGATTTCGAACTAAAGCGGACCCAAATCGTTTATTGAATTGCGTGCATACTAGTATTCAAAATGTTTAAAAATATCATACTAAGTTTTTAAACTGTAATTGAGTGCTCTAGCATACCACTCTCGTGAGGCGCGGATTCGGATATCACCCACGATATCGGCTTCAGGTCCTGCGGGAGTGAGGTGCTACATTTTGGAATGTCAATTGTTATTCATCAAAGAGATAAACTTAATCTAGGTATTTTTTTTGCACTTTTATCACTTATTGGAAATTATTCATCATTTTATTTTATTTATAATGCTACTTTTGATGTCTTACAATTGCTTGGTAGGACCAATTCAAAAATAGTCTTCTACAATAGTAAAAGTTTATAATTTAAATTTTAAGTTAATGTGTGAGTGCAATAGTGTGTTAAAAGAATTGAAACACATTTGAATTTATCCATTATAAGAAAAGAAATAAATTGGAGCACAAAAGATTGAATGACTTGGTCATTGTTTGATACAATTTAAAGTTTAGGGAAATGTATGTTATTGTCATTATTAAGTTAGATATAATTTCTTATAATTTTTAATAATTTGATTTTATTATTTACTAGGGCTCTTGATAAAACAAGTAGTTCTATCAAGTTTTGAATTTTGTTCCGTATTGACCGGTATTGGGTAGTACAAGGTAGAGGTGCTTATGTATCGGATGTAAATACCGATCGGTATCGATATATTTTGTCTGGTATCTACCGGCATCTACGGTATTTATAATACCAGTAATATACTGGTCGGTATCGAAAATTTTAAAAATATGGGACTTATTAACAAAATTTTCAATTTTTTTAAAAAATTGCTCTCCCCTTCCTTTTTTTCAAATTGAGTTGAACCAATGCCCGTACATTTTAATCATGCACAGAATTGAAATCAGTTTGAGTCATAAAATATTGCAAATTCAAAGCCTCCACTTTCAAATTATATGACTTGTGTGAATGTTTTATTTCGATTTTATGTTCTCTCTCTCAATTTTAATAATGATTTTATTAAGCTAAGTCAATAAGAAATGAATAGAAGAGTTCATTTTCTAGAGTTTTGACTATGGTACAAATAATTTTTAAAAATAATTTAACTTTTTATAGTTTAAAAGTTATGCAGGACAATTTTGAAAAGTGAAATTCAAATTTAGTTAAAGAAATAAAGCTGGACCATTTTAATTTGCAATAGGCTTTATTGGTTAAGTTACAATTCAAACTGTTTTGTTTAAGCTAGCTTCTCGTAATCCAGGCTTCCTTTTCTGGCTAGTCCAATATAAAATTGGAATGTGAAGGAATGCAAGAAGTAGGTTACCTTCTTGGCTGGTAAGCAACTGACGCACATTTTCTTGCAGCCCAGGCCCCAGGGGCAGCAACCTATCTCAACAAACCTTGACCCTTGTCCTGTGACTGTAAGACCGAAATAATCATATACGTATACGATGTATATAGTACTGGTACTGTTTCTGTGGTCTTTAAGATCTGCCGTAAAATAAAACTCTTGCAATTAAACGGAAGAAAGTTCAATTTCTTGCAATCCAATGACCCCAGCACGGGGTACCTTATAGGCACATTAATGGTATTAACTACAAACAAGAAAACAAGAAAACACAAATCAATTTCTTTTAGATTGTAAGAGGAACCCTCTTGAGTGTGTGCAACAGGAACTTCCAGGAAATGACAAAACAACTAAATATCTCGAAGTTGCCTAAGATTGACGGGAGAAATGTATTTTGCGTCCCCATCGATTAGTTGCTTGGCAAGAATTAGATTGGCAGCTTCGCTTGGATGGTAAGGATCCCAAAAAACATGCTTCGAACGGTCCTGGCACATGCTAGACGTTGGTCCACATGGTATTATCCCTGCGAACTGCCCTCCATTTCCACAACATGCTCTGCTTGCAGTTGAAAATCCTGCAATTTTAAACCTTATTGAGATTATCCCTCGTTTTGATTACTTTTACGATAGTTTTAAAGTTGTGGAAGACACTGAAACAAGTTGTCGCGAGTTTATTTTCCTTTTAACATGCCAAATCCCAACCGGGACTGGAAACATAATTTCTCCAGAGAAAACAAAGATGAATAGAAGCTAGGTCATATCGCATGTCGCTTACCGTATTTATCATAATTTGTAATGAGTTCCATAACCAAGTCGTACACATTTGCAAGAACAAAAGTGGCTCCAGGTAGGTTATCATTTAGTTGAGCAACTAAATCCTTCAGTCTCCCATTGTACTGAACAGCCAGCTTGTTAGCTAAGTCCACACATTCATTCTCTTTCAGTTGATTTATAGTCTTCTGATACGGTATGCAGCCTATTGGCCCAACATTCCCTAGAACAAATTTTCTTGCGTCCAGTTTATAAAGTCTCTGCCAAAAAACACTTTCCAGTATCAGAAATCATTAACAGTCAGAAATTGCAGGCTCATATAACTAAAAGAAAAGATTGGTTTGCTTACGGTGAGCTGATCCTTTAAGTGACTGATCATGTCATCAATGAATCCGTCTGGACTTTGAGTGATCCGAGCTCCAACGGATAGGACTGGCATTAGATAGTTATTCAGGAAATCGTTTGCTCCTATAGTGATCGAGATGATGGACTTCTTCTGGAGATAGTCTTTTGCTTTGGATGGACCGAGCAATTGATCAATCTGTTTTCTGGTGATGTTGAAATAATCAACTTGTATATCCATTCCTATCCTGTTGATCTGCAAATCATTTACCTAAAGTTTATAAAAGGCACATGCATGCAAGTATTCCAAAGATGTGAAAAGAGATGGAATTTGAGGGTTGTAAAGTGCTAACAAAAATTCTTCCAGTTGCATTCATTATCCCTCCTCCTCCTGATGCATAATTCACACCAGAAAGTATAGCTTTTCCTGTAGCATTTGGAGATAGAAATGGAATTGCGTAGTTTGGTATTCCTAGCTCTTCTCCTGTAAACATAGAGCAGATAAATAGTTGGAGCAAAAGAATATATACGGCCTATATTAATCATCACGATGTTTATTTAGGTACGAAAAACTTACCGACGATGTCACCGATGGTCCTGCCATTAGTGTACCGGCCGGTGGGGTTACCTCCAGAAGCTTTAAAATCAATCCCGTTAGGTTTCATATTTGCCTTGGACAAAGTTGGCAGATAGTTATTGTTTCCTGCATCAACTAGAGAATCACCAAAGATAAAAGAAGCTCCCAAACTTGGAGTAGTAGTACTATCACCGCCTGCCTTCGCTGCTAAGTAGCTCAAGTTGACAATACCAAGAAACAAAGCCAAGATGCTAAGTTTTGCAGCCATGCTTTCTCTAATTCACCTAGTTAGCGAGAAAACCTTGATTGGTGGTAAGTATTTATGAGGCTTTGTTGTGACAATAGGGAAGAAAAAGGGTCCTTAAAGGTGAAACTTGTAAGCATGCTCTGGAGATGTTGCATTTTGGTATGACCTTATTTAGAAGATATGGAAGGAGTGCAGGATCGGACACTAGGTTAGTTCATCAAACCATTGCCCAAATTTCTCAACGTGTTACGAAACTTTGGATGTTGCCCTCTGTTTACGAAAGTGGTTGATTACAAGTCAAAGATCGTCCATTTTTTAATCAACAGAAATCGAAATTCAGATTGTTTTGGGGGGACCACGGCTTCCTGTGGTTTAGGAGTTGGTGGCGGTAATGTAATGCCACCGAGTAGCTAGCCTAGCCAGAGGAGTTAAAAGTGATCAAAGTACACTTGGGATATTTAATAATTTAATAGATCCCGTTATGATAGTAATTTTTAAAATTGACTGATAATTATCAAATTTTAAACATATTAAGTTGTTTCTTATTACAAAAGACAGATTGCATAAGGAGTTTATATCTAAGAATCGTTTTCACATTATTGAGTTATAAAAAAGGTTAGTATTCATAAACTCTATCTTTGTATTAGAACAAAATTATGAATATTTGTGAGTTCTATTAATTTTTAGATAGTATGATGTTTATGAAAGTTATGGTTATAAGAAATTCATGATTATCCTTTACAATAGATTTTTCATGATTTAGAGAAACTTATAAATCCTAATCTAAAATTTTAAGAAAATCCTAAATTTAATTTCGCATCGGTTTGATGATTATTTTTAAAACAAGAACCTTGAATTGATGCCTATGTATGGAATTTAAAAAAACGAAAATTACTAAAAAAAATTCCCTGCGCTAGTGCCAGATGCTGGGAATAAAGTCACAGAGCTGATGACGTGGCTAGCACTAGCCATACGACTCACTAGTATATTGTTATTCTAACATCTTATATTTAAATTTCAGTTGCTCATATTTTGATACTAATGAATAATACATTGAAACTTATTGTTATAGAATGTTTTTGACATTATCCAAACGTGGTTTGTTTATTTTTATAATTAATGAGAATGAATGTAAGCAATACATATACACAAATAGTAGTATTTAGATATGCAAAGATAGTAAATATTTTTAGTTAGTATATGTGTAATTACCGAATTATGAAAATGTTAGCATCATTATGTATTGTATGGTATATTAATATGTTGTGTAAAGGTAAACATTAGTATAGAATTTACTAAAATCATTATGTGTTGTATGGTATACTAATGGATTGCCTAAAGGTAAACATTAATATATAATTTATGATAATCATTCTGTGTTATATGATGTGTTAATGGATTGCCCAAAGGTAACTATTAATATATAATTTATGAAGTTTTTTACTGAATCTATATAGCATGTTGTTGTATGACTCAAAGCATTAATGTTAAGTTTTAATTTCCTATAGCAACTATTGCCATGCATCTAAATCTTTCATCTATTATGATGTTTAATAAATTGAACTTCTTTGAATGGAGTAAATAAATTCAATTCTATCTTGGAGTTTTAGACTTAGATTTGGCACTCAAAATTAAGAAATCAAATGCTTTTAATGTTTTGAGCACTTACGAGGAGAAAATCTATTTTAACAACTGCAAAAGATCAAGCAAATTAAGTTTGATGTATATGAAGATGACAATTGTTGGCAATATTAAGTCTGTTCTTTCCAAAAATGAAAGTGCTAAATAATTACTTAGGTTTGTGGAAGAGCGCTCCTAAACTGCTAACAAGAATTTTGCTCTTATGGGTACATTGACCACTATGACACATGTCCTTGAGGTGAGAAACATTGCAGTAAGATTTAAGTCCTTGGGAATAGAGTGGATGAAAGCTTCTTGTGTAGGTTATCTTGAGCTCACTACTGTCTGAGTATGTCCCTTCCAAATGAATATAATACCATGAAGGACTAATGAAATGTGCAAGAGTTGCACAGAATATTGGTTCCTTTTTGAAACATTATTGAAGTTCCTTTTGATACTTAGTTGATTATCACTGGTTGTACTACTCATATTTCTAATACCTTGCAGGGATTTCTTTTGACCCAAACCACAAGATAAAATTATAGATTTATCTATATGGCCAATCGAATTAGAAATCTAGTGGAAGCTATTGGGACTTATTGCTTAATCCTGGACACTAGATATCATTGGGACTTATGTAAAACTTTTCATGTACCTATTATCTATAGGAATTTAGTTTCTTTATCCAAAATTGATAAATCTAAATACTCATTTAAATTTGGTAGTGACAGTTTTGGTTTGTACAAATATCCCCGCTTGATTGGTAGTGATGGTTTATATAAATTAAACATTAATGTTGTTTATGATGAAACTTTATTGACTCTGAATCTCAATCTTAGGATCAAACGTAGTTTAATCGAAGATAGATCTACTTACTTGTGGTATAAGAGTTTAGAACTCGTTTCCAAAAATTGATTCTAAAGATTAGTAAAGAATGAAGTACTTCTTGAATTAAATTTCATGAATCTTAAAATTTATGTGAATTGTATTAAAGGTAAACAAACAAAACACACAATAAAAAAGGAGCCATAAAAAGCACTTAGCTTCTTGAAATAATTTACATTAGTGTTTGTGGATCATTTAATGTGCCTACTTTCAACAAAGAAAAATATTTTATCACTTTTATATATTATTATTCATGTTATAAATATGTCTATTTGCTACATGATAAATCTTAGGTTGTAAATACCTTAGAGGTTTATATTAATGAGGTTAAAAGGAAATTAGACAAAAACGTAAAAATAGTCAGGTTTGATAGACATGGTGAATATTACGGTAAGTATGATGAGTTGGTTAGTCCTTTCACTAAATTCTTTAAAAGATGTGATATTTGTGTGCAATTCATTAATAAGGAAAGCGTGAATAATCTTGGCCTTTTATACAATTGTTAAGAACAAGAAAAGTGGTTTATCCATTCATTGAAATCAAAATGGGGAAGGGGGATAATACCTGGCTTTGGTATAACAATTGGACCTCCTTAAAGTCCATTAATCCTAAGAGAATAATTTTTGTCTCATCAACAGAATCCCTCCTAAAGTTAGAGTGAATAGGGTAATTCTTTCAAACTCTTGGAGGTTTTAAGGGAGAGGAGCACATATATTATAGAGGTACTTTCCCAATTGCTTGCCTAATGATTTTGTTTGTGATCAAACCTATTTGATCTTTATGCAACAAAGGGGAGTTCTCTAATGCATCATGCCTTAAAGCTCTGAATCCAAGTTTTCCTTTGGTTCCATAGTTTAACATTGTCTTGAATGGTTCTTTAAAGCCTAAGGCTTCCTTCATCACTTGGCTAGCAATAAGGAAAAGATTGAAAACAAAGGA
>JANIPM010000233.1:11072540-11107895 GCA_027478405.1 Erythroxylum cassinoides
TGCCTCTATATGACCGTGAGGCTTTAAGCTAGACTTGTTATGAACAAGTAAATTTGAGATTATGATGTTTAAGTAGTGTGCGCTCATCACTTTTTGGAACACTTCGTTGTTTTGCCGATATCTTGAGTTATAGAACTCGGATTGAAACGATTCTTTTCCTAAATTAAACAAGAGTCATAAGATTAAAATTTATAAGAGAAATGAATATGCAATTAGGGTTAAGTTAAATGAACCCTACAAGACAAAATGACCAAGTTTCATGTTCTTCAGTTCAAGAGTTGGATTCCGGTAATGGATCCAACAGTTGGGATCCGGCCTCCGGGCCGGGTCTCGACATATATGGTATCAGAGCAGAGTGAATGCTAAGTTATGAGCAGTTGGAGTCCGGTCTCCGGGTCGGGTTCCAACAGAATTAGCATCAAAATCATTACTTGATCCAGCAATTAGTTCCAATAATAAAAGGGAATCAAGTGTACAAAAAGCATAACAATTTGCTATTTAGTGCTGAGTGTTTCCTCACAGTGAAGAACAATAGTCACAGTAATTTTTCTTGACTCAAAACACCGAAATACGTGTATGCTTTGCATGTTTTTTGCATGTCATTATTCATGTGAGCCAATTGTCACAATTTGACTGGCTATATTTCTTAGTCCAAAATACCCCAAATTTCTTAAAATTTACCAAAAATTCTGAATTAGTCATAATACGGTCCAAATAAATTTTCACCGCAAGTAATTCACAATTCATATCTTAATCGCATTTATAACTCAATTAAACCCAGAAAATGTCAATAAATGTATGCGCCTTCATATTCATATGCAATAATCATAATTCTCATGTATGTACAGAAATGTGCAAAGCATGATATGCATTTTCTAGTTTCTCATTAATTTCTCGTAATTTGTTAATCTTGCCTTAACATGGGTAATAGAATGTTACAATTCTCCCCTCTTAACAAAAATTTTATCCTCGAAATTCTTACCTGAACAGTCAAATAGGTAAGGGTACTAATTTCTTATATGCTACTCCGTCTCCTATGTGGCTTCCTCGCTCAAATGATTCTTCGAAATGACTTTCACCAAAGGGACCACTCGATTTCTCAATTGCTTATTCTGATAGCCAATTATCTTAGCTAGTTCTTCAGCACAACTTAGATTACTGGATACCTCAATCTCCTGAGTCGGTATCACATGAGTTCGATCTAAACGATATCACCTAAGCATACTCACATGAAACACATTATGTATCTGATCCATTTCAGAAGGTAAGGCTAACTTATAAGCCAATGGTCCAATTCTTTCGATTATCTTATAAGGTCCAATGTACCTCGGACTTAGTTTACCCTTCTTACCGAACCTCAATATAGCACTCCAAGTTGATACTCTCAAAAATACTATATCTCCCACCTGATACTCTATATCTCTCCTATGCTAATCCATGTAGCTTTTCTATCTATCTTGTGCTATTTTAATTTTACTACGGATAAATTTTATATCAACTACGTGCTGAATCAATTCTGGCCCTTCAACGATCCTTAGACCCTCTTCATCCAAATATAAAGGAGAACGACACTTTTTGTCATACAATGCCTCATATGGAGCCATACTGATACTACTTTGATACTAATTATTATAGGCAAATTCAATCAAAGATACATATTGGTCCCATGCTCCTTAAAACTCCAAAACATAAGCCCTGAGCATATCCTCAACAGTCTTGATTGTCCTCTCACTCTGACCATTTGTCTGAGGATGAAATGATGAGCTGAAATTCAGCTTTGTACCCAAAGCTATCTGTAAGCTACCCTAAAATCTCAAGGTAAATCTAAGATCCCTGCCCGATATAATGGACACTGAAACCTTATGTAATCTCACAACTTCATTCATGTATCGCCGAGCTAACTGATCTAATGAATAATTTCTCTCACAGGTAAGAAATGAGTCAATTTGGTCAGTCTATCCATAATGACCCAAATGGCATCATGTTACCTTAGAGTCCTTGATAAACCTATAACAAAATCTATAATGATTTGTTCCCATTTCCATTCTAGAATAGGCAATGAATTTAATTTTCCAACTGGAGCCTGGTGCTCAGCCTTAACCTGCTGGCAAGTTAGATATTTAGAAACCAACTCCGCTACTTGCTTTTTCTTTCCTGGCCACCAATAATGTTATTTCAGCATGTTATACATCTTGGTAATACCAGGATGCATAGCATAAGCCTTTACATGAACTTCCTCCAAAATCTCTTTCCTCAAATTATCAACACCAGGTAACAATATATCATCTGTAACTTCAAATTTAAAATTCAGCTTCCCTTTCAACTTCTCAATTAACATCACTAAGTCTGGATCTCTGTTCTAAGCCTCTTTGATTTTGTCAAGCAATACTGGCCTCAGCTTCAATGTAGCTATCAATGTTTCATTATGCCCGACATTCAATTCAACGTTTAATGCTCTCAAATGAACTAGGTTTGGTAACCTTGATAATTGTACTTGTGCCATACTACTATTGGACTTCCAACTTAGCGTATTAGCTACCACATTGGGTTTATAAGGATGATACTCAATTATACAATCGTATTCTTTTAACAATTTGATCCATTACCTCTGTCTTATATTTAAATTTTTCTGGCTCAACAAATATTTCAAACTCTTATGATCGGCAAATACCTGGAAGGTTTCTCCATACAGATAATGTCTCTAAATCTTCAAAGCAAATCCTACTACAGCAAGTTCCAAATCATTAATTGGATAATTAAACTCATGAGGCCTCAATTGTCTCGATGCATATGCTATTACTTTGCCATACTGCATCAGTACACAGCCTAAACCTCGGTGTGATGCATCACTGTACTTAACATAACCTCTAAAGCTAGATGGAATAGCTAACACCAGTACTGTAGTTAACTAATGATTTTTAGCTCCTCAAAATTTCTTGGCACTCATCATTCCATCTGAAAGGCATGTTCTTTCTCAAAAGTTTTGTCAAAGGGGCTGAGATTGGTGAAAGCCCCTCAATAAACCTTCTGTAATATCCAGCTAATCCAAGGAAACTCCAGATCTCTGACACATTCCTTAAAGCCTCCCACTTCATCACTGCTTCTGCTTTTTTTGGGACAACCTGAATGCCCTGTCTAAACTTGATGTGACCCAAAAATACTACCTGATCAAGTGAAAATCTGCACTTACTGGACTTGGCATATAACTGCTTCTCCCTCATTATCTGGAGAACCAACCTCAGATGTGCATAATGGTCTTCTGTACACTTCGCGTACACCAAAATGTCATCAATAAAGATAATTAGAAAACGGTCCAAATAAGGTTGAAATACCTTATTCATTAAGGCCATAAAAGTTTTCAGGGCATTAGTCAATCCAAACAACATTACCAAAAACTCGAAGTGCTCATATCTTGTTCTAAATGCACTCTTTGGTACATCAACCTCAGCTATTTTCAACTGATAATATTCTGATCTCAATTCTAGCTTTGTGAACACCTAATCTCCTTATAATTGATCAAACAAATCATAAATCCTTGGCAATCGATACTTATTCTTAACTGTTACCCGATTCAACTACCGATAATCAATACACAATCTAAGAGTTCCATCCTTCTTCTTCACAAACAATACTAGAACTCCCCAAAGTGACATATTGGGTCAAATAAAACCCTTATCTAATAACTCCTATAACTGGATCTTCAATTCCTTCAGTTCCATAGGTGCCATCCTATATGGAGTAATTAATATAAGAGTGGTACCTAGAACAAGATCAATAGTAAACTCCGTCTCCCTTTCTAGCGATAATTGTGGTAGTTCAACAAGAAACACATCCAAAAATTCCCTAACAATAGGAATATCCTAAATGGTTTGTTCATCCCAATATCAACTAGGTGGGCCAGATAAGCCTCACATCCACCTCGGATTAATCTCAAAGCACTCATGAATGAAATTAGTTAGGCTGGCACTACTTGACTAACTCTTCGAAACACTACTCTCGGTTGATTAGGAGATTCAAGAACTACCTCCTTAGTATAACAATTCATCACTGCCCTATTAGCAGTAAGCCAATCCATGCCTAAGATGAGGTCTATCTCTCTCAATTGAAATATGATCAAATCAGCTTCTAACTCTACCTGATCAATCCAAACTAGGCACCTTTTACATACCTCACCAATCACTATTGTACTACCCACTTGAGTAATTACCACTAAACCAATATTCAACATCCCTCTCTTATAATGTAATCTAGATGTCAGATGTGGTATGATGAATGAATGTGTTAATCCTGGATCTACCATTGCAAATGCTTCAAAATTAAAAACACTTAACACACTTGCTACCACTTCTGGGGAGTTCTGTGCCTCTTGTTTGGTAATGACATAAAACCTAGCCTAAGATTGTGACTAATTACTCCGTACCTCGGTCCTAACATTAGGCCCTGCTGACTAGGTTCTGCTTCTACCTTTGCCTCTTTGTATGGCTCTGCCATCTTTACTATGCTAAACCGTTACGTCAAACACTGTTCCTCCTCTGACTCTAGACTATGGTCCTAACATCTCAGGACAATCTCTAATCATATGGTCTACAGAACCATAATGCAAACAAGCTCCCGTGGACCTCCAACATTCACCACCATGCTTGTTACCATAATGCTCACACTTAGACAGTTGTTGTGATTGGTTGGAGGACATTTGTCTTCTACCTCTCCTAGACTGAACAAATCCACCCTTTGATCAGAATTTAGATTGTCTCGATCTACACTGGAATTGAAACGATTTATTCTAGTGCTTTCTAGAGCTTCTGCAAGAGTCAGCCTGAGATTCATCCTACGTCTTGCCTCTGACCTCCTGTCTATACTCTCCCTGAACATCCTTTAACAACTATTCAATTCTAATTGAGGCTACTCGGAGTTCTGTAAAACTACTTAAATTAGAAATGGCTAGCCTCGTTCTGATTTCCATATTCAAACTGTCTTCAAATCGTCTGCATTTATCTTCCCCGATTGGGATCAATGCAGATGCATATCCCATTAACTCATTGAATCTTATCTCGTACTTTACTATAGTGAGCTTGCCTTGTTTAAGATCTAAGAATTCTTTCATCTTCTGATCTATGTAAATCTTAGGTATATTGTTCTCTCGAAATACTCTTAGAAAATCTTCCCAGGTCAAACTACAAGGTCTGGTGGTACTACCCGGTATAGTCTTCCACCACTGGTATGTAGGACCTTGTAGTAATGAGATCGCATAATCAAATCTTTCATTTGCCTCACAGTCCATCTGGTCGAACACTCTTTTCGTTCTCTCTAACCACCCTTCTGCCTCAGTCGGATCTGTACTTCTATGGAAGTGTACAGCCCCCTACTTTATCAATTTATCGTATCTTATTTCTCTCCTCACGGGAATTCTTGGAGGCATTTGAGCAAACTCAGGTATAGGAGACCCTACATTAGCTCCTACAGACTCCATGTCAGTTGACTTTCCAATTTGATCTCCTATGGAGGGTGACCTATAACAAACAAAAGTTATGATCACTATCTAAATCTCTCACTATTGATCATATTGTGACCCTAAAGATGCCAAACCATATTCTGATATAAAAAATGTAACATCCCACAACCATAAAGTATATACCTAAACATTCAAGGACATTCATGTACATATCTTATGATAACGGAATGTGATAACGGAATGTTAGAACAAAAAAATCCAACTTACACATGTCATCAACTAACTTAATTATAAGTCATGAAAAATTAAAACCTTTCATTGCATTCATTCACGAAAGCTTACACTGTATTTTACAAACTTTATACAAGTTCTAAAAAAAATTACAAAATACAAATTACAACTCTTCTGATGTCAGCCGATAGACCTCTAAGCCATAACTAGTCCAAAATGTTCCTCTAATCTAGATTAAGAAACTAGGTTTGCTTCCTTGTACCTGAAAAATCAAGTTGCAAATTTTTATGAGTTTTACGAACTCAATGAACGAACCATCATTGATGATTTCACCCAGGTAAATCACATATTTCACAAATATTCACTCAGAGCATGCATACTTCAAATACACACATTAATATAGCATAACATGTAATCTTGAAGAATCATAACAGATATTTACCAATACAAATGCACATGAGACTCCAGATTCGTTATTAATGTTGTGACCGAGTTCCCATCACATACATGTACAAATATTGTCCCATTAGGCTCAGTCAAAACATAATCACGGAGCATAGTTCTATGTATAGAATTAGAAATCATGGAGTAAAGCTTTACACGTAGGCGCTTTCATACTGGCTACTCCAATCACAACGCCTTTATCTGAGCATCGATTTTATGAAATGCATCAAATACATATTTTGCCATGTATAATAATCAGATATGATGCATGGTCAAAATATCATAGTCATCGGATCTAAGTCCGGCATCCAACTTTCGTTAAGAATACAAATATTATTTGAAATTTTACACCAGTTCAGAGCACTTCCAATATATACCCAAATATTAAACTCCTCGGACTTTAAGTCTGGAATTCATAACAAAATGCAGACATTTCATAATTGGAGGTTAAATAAATCAAATCAATCCTAGGAAAATCATCTAAGTTGACTCACAGTACGCTCTAATATGCTATTGCATGGATGGTCTGGCAATTTCTGACTAGAGTCCAATGTGGTCCTCTATATCATACAAAACACATTTACAAATATCACACTTTTGCATAAATGTATAAATATTTCCTTACGCACATCTATATATATCGAAATTACGCACAATGCATGTTTAGTGACAATCTCGGGTATCTTATTATAATTCGTATCACCAAATAATTCACAAAGACCTCAAAAATAAGTTACAGTTCAAGAGCTAAGTCATAGGTGTGCAGTCCATATTAATTCAGTCATGGGTGTGAGAACTTAACTCATGCTTGTGCATGTCCAAATATCACGGGTGTGAGATCTTAATTCACACCTGTGCATATCAAATGACCCCTTTCATATTTTTCTAACAACATGCTTTTCAGTCAACTTGCATCATCATTATGATAATGTAAATGACATAATTAGGCAACACTTTCTTCCATACAACTATTCTTTAATGACTTAAGTCTCTAATGACACCAAGATCATATAATTTGATTCAGTAATTTGAAAGTTATACCCAATTTACATTGAAATGTTCTTAAATCATAACTATACTCTAAATTCAAATTCAGGTCAGATTATGTAATTTTTAGAGATTGAATTAGAATTTACTCTCTTCAGACACTTTGTAGCCTTATATCTCTATTTCAATTTGAATTAAGAATCATTCCATTTGGAAATCTATAGATCAAAATATAATAAAAAAACCAAAGTATGTTCAGCAACATCATTCTAGTTATCATACTTCAACGCAATCAACATTTTCATTGAATTAGTCAACCAATCCATTTCATATAGCTATAATTTTTGGTGAGATGAATATCAATGTCTTAGGAGTCCTTTAGTTTAACAATCAAGTCATTTGGATATCGGGTGAAGAATTTATAACAAAACCACCAAAGGAGATTCAGAAATAATTTTCAGGACAAATAATTGAAAGTCACAATCATGTGTCTTCACAATCACAAGTTTCACCTTCAGGTTGCAATCGTGCGTTTGCATGATTGCGAGATCACCAAATGCCTATGAAGTTGTGATTGCTCATAAGCTCGATCGTGATCGTGCTGAAAATTGCGATTCGTGAACTTCCTTAATGAAGTCAGTACGATCGCGATTTCTTCTCTTTTTCACCGAACAACTTATTTCTGTTCTCCTTCCATTTTTTTCATTTGTTCTCAGTTCCAAAACATCTATTATGCATTTCTATACCCAATTCAATCTCTAAACAAATCAAATTCAAACTTACCATTCAAACACCAAAAATCTGAAACTTTTTATTCACTTCCTCTCTCTACTGTAATTTTCCATAATTTTATTTACACTTCATTCTTCTTCACTTAACACTTAAAACAAATAAACTAATTCTTCTAACTTCATTTTAGCTCATCAACACATAGCAATTCAAAAATCCAAGATTCACACTTAATCATTAAAATCCGATTCTCATACTTGTAAATTTTAGTTTCTGAATTTTATTCTCTATCTACTTTCATCTGATACATTTTTCACACTTTCATTTCATCAAAACTTTATCATTGTATCAACTCTATAATACGACCTCACCAAATCTTCATTTCATATCATTAAACTCACTTAAATTCATTTCCATTAACATTCCACAATTTCACGCATGAACAATAAAAATAACCCATATTCGGTTTTTTCTAAACCAGAACAGAGTACATTTACATATATTCCTACATTATTTTGCGGCACTCTTCCACACTCATTTCAAACTAAAACAGATCCTATTTCATATTTCTATATCACAAATCTTTCATCTAATTCTTTCGTCACAGAAACTGCGCTTCTTACTCATCCATGCATCCATTTATGAACATTAAACCATCATCAAGGATCACTTACTTGATTCAACAATAGTTCCAGCAATGAGAGTGAATCAAATGTACAGAATATTGGATAAATAAGATAGTGTTTTGGTGATGGTGTTTTCGGTGGAGAAACAAACAATGGAGAAATGAGAGAGAGCTATAGAAATGGTTTTGCTTAACACTAAACTACGTGGGTTGATAATTCAATGACACGTGGCACCCATGCATGCGGGCCATGTGTCACTCTCTCATTTATCTCTTATTTTATTATTTCAAATACCCTAAATTTTCGTAAATTTCCTAAAATTTACCAAAATTTTGAAATAATCATAATATGCTTCAAATAATTTTCATCATAAATAATTCTTAATTCACATCTTAATCGCATTTATAACTCAATTAAAGCCGAAAATGTCACTAAATGCATGTACAATCATATTCATATGCAATAATCAAAATTCTCATGTATGTGCAAAAATGTGCAAAGCATGATATACATTTTCTAATTTCTCAGTAATTTCTCATAATACACAATTCTAGCCTTAACATAGGTAACGGGATGTTACACACATCACAACAATGAAATAAATGAAATCGAGTCTCGTAACATTACATACACATATGATCTAAATAAATTTAATGATTGCAATTTTTTGATAACTTTGTCTATGAAATATGTGATAATTTGTCAATGTGTATGTTCGACAAAATTGCACTAAAATGATGAAATATTTGAAATTTGTTTTTGAAATATGACAAATGTGATAAGGTATTATGTGACATTACTTGACAAAAATCAATTTAATGTGAATTATATGATAACATGATTTGTTGAATGTTGTATGACAAGAGTGAACCACTGAGAATGGTTACTCTATTGAGTTCGCAAAACTCACAAAAATTACAACGTTGACAATTTTAGGTTCGAGAAAGCCACGACTTAGATGCTAAGACTGCATTTTGATATAAGTTATGGCTCAAAAGTCGGTCAGTTGGGGACTGAAGATTGGTCTTTAGTTTTCTGGGTTTATTTCCTCATTTATGTAGCATACTTTGTAGACTGAACTGTGAGCTTTGATAGGTTGACAATGTATAAATATGAATGATGGATCTAATGCTACATTGTCAATTATGGTTTATGAAATGAAATGAGGAAATTTTTGGACTTTAGATAATGTGTTATTTATGATTTTACTTATGATGCCATGTAATAAAATGAAGGTGAGATAGTTAATACGCCACTTCTGTCAGACATATGTAGTGTGATCGTAAGGCACACGTACATGTGTCGGACGAGGGTGGGGTGTTACATTTGGAGGGATAGGTAGCTTGAAGATTGAGAAGGTTTTGAGATGAACAAGTAAGTGATTTTTGATCTCTATGGCTTGTTAAAACAGAAACATTCATGATGATTAAATTGAGACGAGTGACATGGAGGGTTGATGTTAAAGTTGTGCTAGAATTTGGTGAAGGATTGTATGGTTGCTGTTTTGTTTTTGATGCTTGAAAATAGTGGATTATATGGACGGTTTAGGTTAAGATTTGAAGTGTAAATGATGATGTAATTATGCAGAAAAATGGGCATATTGCGAGTGTTCCTGGAATTGACAAGTTAAGGTTATATATATGAAGGTAAATGATAGTTTTGTTTTAATTGTGATGCATGAAAGACTATGATTTATGAGTTATCAATTGAATAATTTTGAGTTGGAGTTGGTGATGAAATTGATGAGGAAATGAAATATAATTTAGGCATAATTGAGGTATGATCAATGGATTAGTATGACGGTGTTAAAATTTGGAAAAAAGATTATAAGAAAGGGATGGTGAACTATCTATTCACCCATTCCACGATCTTGGGAAATGCCTTAGAGAAGAAAAGTTTATGTTTTATCTTTCCACGATCATAGAAAGGTACCCACGATTATAGGAAATGCTTGGGAAGTGAAAAACTCTATTTTAAGTGATTGTTGAACTAACTAAGGATAAGTTACCTTACCTTGGTGTATTTAGATTTGATTAAGGTTTGAAATGAACATAGATGGTTATTTGATTGATTGATTAAGGGTTTGATAAGTTTAAATTGATAATTGATCTTAGAATTAAGTAATGGATTTGATATCAGTGTATATGAATTTGGGAAGTGTGAGTTGTTAAAAAAATGAAGGTGTTCTTATGAATGCAAATGTCATGCAAGGGATATAAGTCATGAAATAGGTATGATTGAATGAGAATTTGGAAAGTTGTGTGAGTATGGAATGTTAGGAAGGGATAGATAAAAGTATGATTGAATGAATTTAAAGTAATCAAGATGTCTTAATGCATTGATCTAATCGCTAATAAGTTATGCATAAGATATGATGAATGAATGAGCAAGATTTGTGAATAAGGTTACATACCCAGGATAATCGATTGAGCATGCATTAAACATAAAACATATACATATGTATGATTGATTGGGTATCCATTTGATTAAACAAGTTAGTAATGTATACATATATGTGTATTGCATGATATAGAAGCACAAATTGATCGATTGTATCCAGACATTGTCGAATTGTCAAGGCAATAACTATTCTGGACCATACTGTGAGTCAATCTACATGTTCTCTCACCATAATCTAATTGCTTTGTTTAAAATTCAGTTATTGAATTACTACTCATATGATTGTGATAATTTCATACCTTCAATTGTCCGAGGAGAATGATATTCGGGAATGTATTGGAAGTATTGTATAAATGTATATGAATATGGAAATAAGTGTTCTCAACTGAATGTTGAATGCCAAACTTAAATTTGAAGAGCGTGATGACTGAAGTATATTGAATGTGAAATAATGAATGCATGATATGTGAATTGTTGCATCTCATTACATTGAAATGCATGAATAGATAAAGGAGTTGTGACCGGAGTAATCCAAATGAAAAAGAGCTTAAAACCCATAAATGTGCACAAAGAGCCGCGTACTCAATTATCAATGAGCCCAGTATCCATAATGGGTATTGGATAGTATATAAAACAAGTTCGGTACCCACGATAGATACAAGAAAGTTAAATAGGCACTCGTCCATAACAAAGTAAAAATGAAGTGAGTCACATGTGCATTTACATATGCATCCTTATTTATGAAATGATTGAATGGATATACCTTATTGACTACTTGAATTAACATGGCCATTGAACTGAAATGAAATATTGAATGGTTGAAATCATGAAGTATGTGATGTGATGTGAATTATTTATTTATATGAAATATTTGATAAACTGGACTATATATGTGTTAATGAGTGCTGATATGAGTAAGCACATCGATGATGGTTCTCTCACTGAGTTCGCAAACTCATCAAAATTGTAATGTTATTTTTCAAGTTCAAAGGAGTTCTAACTTCTAGGCAAATCAAGTAGAAGTCTAGTACTTATGTTTTGGAGCAAGAATGACTTAAAGGTCAGTCAACTGATATTAAAGAGTCTAGATAGAATATTTTGGTGTAACATTCCACTTCATATAGAACATTTTGTGAAGAGTAGCAAACTCTTAGATGTTGTTTGTAATGTATATATGTGAATTATGTACTGTAATGCTACAATGCATGCTCATGTTTATGAATAAAATGGGAAGTTTTGATCTTCTTAAATACATGTGTTATGTATAACGAATATAATTGCTCTAACTTGTCATTCTCATAAGGTATATTATTGGAAAATCTATAAATTTTGGGACGTATGCATTATGATAGTGATGTGTTACAATAGTAGTATATAGAAGGGAGTATCTTGAATTAATAATGTATGATGACCATAACCTGTATTAATCTTATACTTGATTATGATTACTAATGATTACGGTGCATGTGAATGATGACTATTGTACATTATAATTATTTGAATTATTGATCAAATGGATTTCATAAAGTCACATAAGTCAATTGGGAAAATATTAGCAATTAATCATGTAAATGACTCGTGTTAAAAGGCAACTAGGATATTTAATAATTAAATAAATGAAACTTTATACTTTTGGCCCAATATGATAGAAAATTTTAAAATTGACTATAATTGTTAGGTTTTTTTAAGTGATCTTGTCTCTGCCTAATAAATTTGATCTTCTTACAAAATATCATTACGTACGAAAAGTAATATAAAAAGTTTGGAAAAAAGAAAGATCGGGTAGTGAGTTTTTAATCATTTCTGCATTACTAAACTACGAAGAACGGTTGGCATTCCAAAATTCTATCTTTGTACTAAATAGTTGTGAGTCCCGTGTAACAAAAGCCATGTCAATGCCTATAATCAAAATTGAGACAAGTAAAGCTTTAAGACTGCCAATTAGTATACAGCTACCTAGGCAGAGGACAACTTTGAAAAACTCAAAACTTCAACTTTCCATTTCCCCTCCTATTTCCATGCTTATCTCAAAACTCGACCGTTGAAACACCACTTACACCTTACATACATACATACAATACATACAGACCTGCACACACCCCAAAACTGAGTCTTAGAGAGAAAGATAGAGCTCACGGCGTCGCCGACCATGAGGAACAGAGAGAACACAAGCCATATGCCTGAAATCTTGGACAACCAGAGCCCTGGGATATCACTCTATGAGCGGTCCAGAGAAGAGAGGATTAAGGAAAACCTTGAGAGAATGCAAAAACTGGGTCTCAAGGACCTATCTCTAAACCTCAAAGCCCTCAGTTCTCAAAGAAATGCCCCAAGGAAAAGCCCATCTTCCATTAAGCTTTCCACTCCCCTGCAATCTGATCTGCCTCTTCGTCGGTCATCTAGGTAATTTGTTTCAGGTTTGCTGTTTTTATGGGTTTTTTAAATCAGGGACTTTGTTGCATTCGGTTTTGTGGGTATATTGTTTTAGCTGCTCCGGTTTCGTTTTTCCTGTCATGACTGTGCCCTCCAAAACAGTCTGTCAAGTCCTGATCTTTTCTACTATTTCGTTTCTATGTCTGCGTGGAAGTTTTGAGGCTTGAAGTATTGTTGGGTTTTATATTAACTGTGGAACTGTATAACAACGGAAAAAAGACAAAATTTTGTGTCTTTCTTGTTTTGGGGTTCTTTCCTACAACCATATTATTTAGTCATTTTGCTTTCTAATTTAATCGTTAATATCACGTACTTATTTCTGGCCAGTTTCCTCTAAAAGAGACATAAAAGTTTTTTTTTTTTTTGCTTGTTTTCAAAATTTGGGTGGTTTTAGGTTGCAAAGTGCGACCCCAGTTTGCTACTCGGAGGTGGAATTGACGAAGAGGGAAGATGAATACGTGAATCTAGAGAGGGGTAGGCCAGAGGTTTATACAGAAGAGCATGAGAAACTGTTGGGGAACACTGACAGGCCGTGGACACTTTTCGTGGATGGGTATAGATCAGATGGAACTAGGATTTATGATCAAGTCAAAGGAAAGACTTGCCACCAATGCAGGTCTGAACACTTATTGATTGTACTTGTGTGATAATACGTATTGAGGTTGTAATATTAGGTTGCATCATATATTCATGTGTCCTTTTGCTCATTGATAACATCGTAATACATGTATTTGCATAACACTTGTGCATGTTCACTAATGATGTTTGCTGTGGTGCTCCTTAGCCATTTTTGGTTGTGTAAGGGTTTCTAGGAAAGGCTTGAAATTGGAAGACTGTAATAAGGATGTTTTCAAGAGATTTCTGTTGAGGATAATGTTTACATGGAATGTTGGGACTTATTACGTGCTGGAGGGTGGTTCTAGTAAATAAAAATGTGTATGCTTTCTGGGCATAGATCATAGCCATACCTATAATATAAACTTGGAGGAGATTTAGGACCTTCAAAATGCAATGCAGATGTATTCTTAACATGAGATTCTTTGTCAACTATTATAAACTTCTCATGTTTATTTTTGTTTTCACTTTACCGGTATCTCTTTAACATTTTTGTATTCCCTTAATCTCTAGGTTGCACTTATTATCATAGATATAACATTGGGTCTTCTCACTTAGTAGTAAGATGTTCAACAGGCAGAAGACTCTTGGTTATCGTACCCACTGCTGCAAATGCAATATGGTCCAAGGGCAGTTTTGTGGAGATTGTTTGTACATGAGGTATAATCCTGAAGAAGTTCATAACTTCCTCTATCCCTCTCTTTCTAAAATTTTTTACCCAGTTGTAACTGACAAGACACCCTTACTACTGAAGCAATCCTCATGAATTTTATATCCTTACGAAGCGGGAGTTTATTCTTTTTGTTATTTCTTTGAAATTCTCTTGCATTATCCATCATCTCCAAGTTCTCTATTAGGTTTTGGAAAACAAGCATTTTATTGGGTACTCTTACCTATTTAATTTCACTCTTAGTCTTTTTGGCTCACAATGCGATATGTGTGGCTTTCACTTCATTCATGTTTATTGTAGTCGAATCTTAGCTGCAAGATCCTGTCTTAGTGGTCTTTCCTTTTTCTGAAATGTGCTCTGACTCCATGAAAGAGTATATACCCTTTTGAGTAACTCATATATTCATAAGTTAAATACTGGAAAGAATTTCACAATTATTATTTTTGGTTTTTCCTTGCTCTTTAAGCAGATATGGGGAGCACGTACTTGAAGCCCTAGAGAACCCATATTGGTTATGCCCTGTCTGTCGTGGGATTTGCAACTGCAGTTTGTGCCGGCAAGCAAAAGGATGGCCGGCTACTGGTCAACTTTACAAAAAGGTAAGTCCTATCATAAAATACGGAAGAGTTGTTCTTCACAATACTTGAACTTGAGCTAAGCATTTATCTACGTTTCAGATATCAGGATTAGGCTACAAGTCAGTTGCACATTATCTCATCTATACACGACGCTCACAAGATAACGAAGGTCAAAACATAATTACAACTGGTCAAGTTTCTGTCAAAAGGTCACTGCCCTTTTCGGACAGAAAGGGCTCATCTGAGAGGTCTCCACATGTTGTTGATAAACATGTGTTATCATCAAATTCTCAAATTGAAGATCAATTAGCTGATTTCTCCAAGTGTAAGAATGATATCAAACCTAAATTTAAAGGCAAGACAGAGATTGATTTTAGAGGTGATAAGACAAAACGGTCATTGCATTTCTCAGACAGTGAAACGCGGTCTAAGAATGCGGAGTCTTCAGCGGTCACTTATGAGAATCACGATCACCTTGCAATGCAGTCTAAGAATGCGGAGTCTTCAGTGGTCACTGATGAGAATCTTAATCCCCTTTTAACGCAGTCTAAGAATGTGGAGTCTTCAGCGGTCACTGATGAGAATCATCATCACCTTTCAACGCGGTCTAAGAATGTGGAGTCTTCAGCAGTCACTGATGAGAATCGGGATCATCTTTCAATGCAGTCTAAGATTGCGGACTCTTCAGCGGTCACTGATGAGAATCTTGATCACCTTTCAATGCAGTCTAAGAATGTGGAGTTTTCAGCGGTCACTGATGAGAATCATGATCACCTTTCAATGCTATTTGAAGTTGTCATAGAAAGTGGGATTAAACATGACAGTGGTTTGTGTTCCACCATTCAAAAGAATGAAAATAGTAACATTACACCAAAAACTCGCCAGGAACTCAAACTACAGAAGCGTAAGTGGGCCAATGAAGCTGGTTCAGATAGTATTGGTGCTAGAGTAAGACAGAGGCGTAGGACTATAGATAGCCATGAGAATGTGGAAGAAGGGAATAAAAAAAAGGACGTGCATGTTGAGGGTAAGTTTATAGTTCTATGAACTACAAAGGGGACCTAATGGGCAACAGGTAAAATGCAGTATGGAAACTTTTCCTTGACGGAAGAATGCAATGAAATCTGTCTCGCCACAAGATCATGATCACGCCAGGTTTTGTGTGTAGTTTTTGAACTCTCTTTTACTGGTTTTGTGTGTACTCATTGCATTTCCTTCCGATGTACTTCCATATCTGTCTTCTAAGCTCTGCAGGAGAGGTTTTCTTGGTTAAACTCTCAACAAACTTGGATTGTGTACTGTTAACTTTCAGTATCTGCAATTTTTTTTTTAAAAAAAAAAGAAAATTTCAGTATCTGCTGTCGGAGAGCCCATGCTTGCCCTGTTGTAGGTGAACGGTCCGTCAGGCAGCGAAGTTGAAGGCATTAGATGCTAGTCTGTTTGATTTTGGTTTACACTTCGTCAAGCCAAACCCAAAACTATCGTGTGTCTACTTTAGGCCTTTACATGGACTAACCAACAAGTAACTTTTCATAAGTTCTCATTGATTGATACTGTGAGTTGGGTGGTTTTGTTACTTTCTTAAAACTTTTTACTGCAGAATTGGCATGTGGTTGATGATACTGCCTAAAGTCAATTGCTTTCTCAGGAATTGGAATTATAGGCATAGAAAGCTGAGTCCTCCAGTAGATGCGAAAAGTCTAGTGGAACTTGAAAAGAATAAAAAGAGATGATCTGATTATCTGAAAAGCTAATCCATAAAGAAGTAGGCATAATAACCAAAAGAGAAATGATTTCACTTGCATATCGACATGCAAAATGTTCACCATGCACTATAGACAAGACAGCCACGGGACAGCAAGTATATCTTAGGCCTAGTGATTTGGGACAAAAGAACAGAAAAAAGAGGATAACTTGGATCCTCCGTAGGATCAGTTATAATTGTAGCTTAGCCTTTTGATCTGGTCCAGTCCAGCGACCTTGTTCATGACCAAAGAGGGCAGGCAAAAAGTTCAGCCTTTATATAAAGATTGTTGACTGGTAAATGATTCGTTATCATTTCAGCCTCAAAGCAATCGGATCACACTCACAGCCTGTGCACGTGCCAAACCACATCAATGAAACAAATTAAAGACAAAACTTTTAATGATTCATTTGGCCGCCTATAAAATGCAGGAAAACCAACTCTTTGTCCCTCATCCGACAGTAAAGAATTGAAACTGATACAACAAGTGGATTGACATGGGTTTGGCTTACTTCTCATTGACCGCCAATGAAGCTGAATAAAAATACCTGAGTTGATACGTAGCTTCAAGTTGACCTAAAACTTTTGTATTGAGTTGAGTGGGTAGTATAGTATTCAATTTCGTGTATCTGACCACCAATTGAAGCCAAAGTCACCCTTTTGATTCCCATCGCAGGTGTTGGCTGAGTCCTGAGCCTGAGGCCACAAATTTTGCCCAATCCTAACGACAAGAAGAAAACATGCATATGTCAATATCATTTATTTAAACTAAGTTAAGTCAGCAGCATCAAGATTTGGTGTGTTTGTAACGTCTTTTGAAGAAAATTATATCCAAAACACTAAAGATATATCTTCTAATCCAATTTAGGCTTCATCATATCGTATGTAATGGAACCATAAATGCTATAGGAATGCACAGTTAGTTGGTTGTATATTAAATATTTGTCTTCACTTGCAACAAAACTTTTAGGCTCTATCCGGATTTTATACTGAAGAAACATATTTGCATTATTATCTTGTAACATTTAGGGACAAGAGCCCCACAGCACCTAACATATTAAATGAGGATAATGCCATCACCACCATAATCAATGAGCCAATAGGTCTCTTAATATTAAAAATGCTCCCTAATGCACAAAACTCTCTATTTTGTAAGGAATAAAAGATGATAAATTGTATACAATATTTTCTTTATATTTTATAAAGAGATTATTTCTGTGACTTAAACTTATAATTTTTTGGTATTAAAAAAAACATTAATTGTCCTGCCGTTAGTTTATTATTTCCTTGGATCCATTTAAGAAATAGGGCTATTGTATTCCACTCCTCTTCTGCCAGTTGACTAAAAACTTGTATCATGGCTGACGTGTAGATTTTGGTTTTTTCCTTTTAATAAAGATTAAAAAGCTAATCTTTGGAATTCTTGTATATTTTTTTTTATAAACTCCTGTATCTTATTGGTGAGTTTTTTCTCTTTCAACTAAAAACAATGGTAAGTATATCTGACTTTGGACACGTCTGGAGAAACCATGAACAGCTACTACCTGCCACTCAAGAGGCTAATCTCACAGCAAGCTACAATCTTCTCGTCACATTTAACTCGTAGAAAATATAAATAAAAAGATCTCTGAATAACTACTAATTGGGTTTTTTTTTTAATCTAAACAATGATATTTAAATGGAGATTGTCTAGTAAAGGAGCATGATTCATGGTGGAGCCGTGGAGGAGGTGGCTTAGAAGATAGAAGCTAGGCTTGTTGGTGTTTGACTTTTTTATTCGTGCTTATAGGAACTAAGATAGGGGAATCAAACACTTCGATACATCAATTAATAAAGGAGATTAATTGATGTCAGTAACACCGAGTAACTGATGTTGATGATCAATAAACAATTAAGAAGCCAACGAAAGAAAGACACAGTTAATATGCTAAACAGGACTTGCACTTGGATTGCCAATGTCATTGTCCTTTCTCACTGTCTGTTAATGGGCGGTTGGTGTGGAAGATTGTGGAGATAGAAGAGAGAGAGACAGAGTCAATTGTGTGTGTGTGTGTGTGTGTGTGACACATGGGGGGAGAGAGAAAGCAAGAGCTTATAGTGGGACTGTCAATACTGGTATGTTTTGTTTTGGATTTAGTTTATTATCCTCAAAAGAATAAAATGGACTATTGATGTGGAGAGGCATTTTTTTGTTTGCGTTTTTTCAGTGTAGTGAGAGAAATTAGAGAAAAGGGTTGTTTTTGAGCTCTCTCAGTTGTGTAAAATGGAGTCTTGAGTCTGGAGTCACCTTGCTGTATGGATTTCTAAGAGCTTCTCTACATTCTCTGAACCTTTTGTACAAAACCCTTTTTCTCTTGATTGCTTTTGAGTGTCTTGCTGGGTGTGAATTTATTTTGCATAATTTGGGGATCTGGGTTTTGGAGTTCTAACCTTTGACTCTCACTTTTTCTTGGGTTTCTGCTAAAGTTGTTTTCTTTGTTGAACTTTCCTTTGGAACGGGGGCTTTGACTTTCTTTATTCGAGTCGTTTTAATTCTGGGTTTATTCCTGCGGCTGACTTCTTTGGTAAATTGTCTTCAGGTTTAAACCTTCTCTTTTTCTTGTTTGGATTCTTGCTAAAATCCAAATTGGCGACTCTTTTGATCTGGATTTGAAGTCGAGAGAAGCTGAAAGATTTAGGGTTTGAAACCGATCCTCTGCTGTAAATCTTTTAGATGGGCTAAACCAGACTGAACCCCTAGTTTTTTGAATTCTTATTCAGTTTAGCTATCTTGAGTTTTCTGTCTGATTGACGTCAAAAGCTTTGATGCATCTTTCGCTGTGGAAGCCCATATCTCACTGTGCTGCTCTGCTCTTGGACAAGAAGAGAAGAAAAGATGGGTCAGAATCCAATATTGATTTCAAGAGAAACCCATCTATTCTTCGAAAACTGCAAGAACTGAAGCTGAGGGAGGCTCTTGAAGAAGCATCTGAACATGGGTCCCTGTTCAAATCAAATGACATGGACTCCGAGTCCGGTGCAAATCAAGATCAGAGTCTTGAGAGATCAAGATCTCTAGCAAGACTCCATGCTCAACGTGAATTCTTGCGTTGCACAGCTCTGGCAGCTGATCGTGTATTTGAGAGTGAAGAGGAGATTCCTGACCTCCAGCAGTCATTTTCCAAGTTCCTCAAAATGTACCCCAGGTACAAGTCTTCAGAGAAGGTTGATCAGTTGAGATTAGATGAGTACGCACATTTGTCTCCGAAGGTATGCCTTGATTACTGTGGATTTGGGCTTTTTTCATATGTCCAGACTCTGCATTACTGGGAGTCTTCTACATTTAGCTTATCTGAGATAACGGCAAATTTGAGTAATCATGCTCTCTATGGTGGTGCCGAGAAAGGTACTGTAGAACATGATATAAAGACCAGAATTATGGACTATCTGAACATCCCGGAGAATGAGTACGGACTTGTTTTCACAGTTAGTCGGGGGTCCGCGTTTAAACTGCTAGCAGAGTCGTATCCTTTTCACACTAACAAGAAGTTATTGACCATGTTTGATTATGAGAGCCAGTCCGTGAATTGGATGGCTCAAAGTGCCAAAGAGAAGGGTGCAAAAGTTTATAGTGCATGGTTTAAATGGCCAACTCTTAAACTTTGTTCCACTGATTTGAGGAAGCAAATTGCGAGTAAGAAGAGGAGGAAGAAGGATTCTGCTGTTGGTTTGTTTGTGTTTCCAGTTCAGTCAAGAGTTACTGGAGCCAAATATTCATACCAGTGGATGGCCTTGGCTCAACAAAACAATTGGCATGTTTTGCTTGATGCCGGGTCACTGGGGCCAAAAGACATGGATTCACTTGGTTTATCCTTGTTTCGTCCTGATTTTATTGTAACATCGTTTTACAGAGTATTTGGATATGACCCAACTGGTTTTGGATGTCTTCTTATCAAGAAATCAGTGATGGCAGCACTTCAAAATCAATCAGGTAGTACAGGGTCTGGAATGGTGAAGATTACACCAGAGTATCCTTTGTATTTGAGTGACTCTGGCGATGGTCTTGATGGAGTGGTTGGCATTGAAGATGGTGATGTCACTGCAAATGGTGATAAAACTACTGAAACCCGTCCTGGTTCACACTTGCCTGCCTTTTCTGGTGCGTATACCTCTGCTCAGGTAAGGGATGTGTTTGAGACTGAGATGAACCAAGAAAATAGTTCTGATAGAGATAATACAAGTACCATCTTTGAAGAAACTGAGTGTATTTCAGTTGGGGAGATGATGAAAAGTCCAGTATTTAGTGAAGATGAATCATCAGATAACTCGTTTTGGATTGATTTGGGTCAGAGTCCACCGGGTTCAGATAACGGAGGTCAATTGAACAAACAAAAGATGGACTCACCCTTGCCACCTTTCTGGTTTTCTGGCAAGAAAAATCATAAACGACTCTCGCCAAAACCAATGTCCAAGATGTATGGAAGCCCACTATATGATGACAAAGGAGTCAACCCGGGGCTGCATGATGACAATCATGTGCTTTCATTTGATGCTGCAGTTCTTTCGGTTTCACAGGACTTGGATCATGTTAAGGAGTTCTCTGAAGAACAATTCAACAAAAGGGGTTCACGACAAGCAAATTTTCATGAGATTGAGGAAGAGCCTGGAAATGGTAATCTACTACATCCTGATTCCTTATCAAACTCTGGCATAAGCAGATCTCGTCTCAACAGTTTGACTTTGGCTGCACAGAATCACAGCCTAGCTAATGGTTCGGCCTCAGGTCTGGAGAAGAAAGAAAATGCCATAAGAAGAGAAACAGAAGGTGAATTCCGGTTGTTGGGCAGAAGGGAAGTGAATAGATATGCTGCTACTAGATTTTTTGGGTTGGAAGAGAATGAACATCCAAGCAAGGGAAGAAGGGTATCATTTAGTGCAGAGGATAACCTCAAAGAACGTCCAAGTCATACTCTGGAGCCTGAAGAAGTATATGCCACCAGCCTAGATGATGAAGATTACACCAGTAATGGTGAATATGACGGGCAAGACTGGGATACTAAGGAACCTGAGATAATTTGCAAACATTTAGATCATGTGAATGCCTTGGGTCTCAATAAAACCACTCTTCGATTGAGGTTTTTGGTTAATTGGCTTGTGACCTCATTATTGCAATTAAGATTTCCTAGTTTGGATGGTGATGGAAGAGTAAACCTGGTTCACATATATGGGCCAAAAATAAAATATGAAAGGGGTGCAGCTGTTGCTTTCAACATTAGAGATAGAAACCGTGGCCTTATCAATCCTGAAGTTGTTCAGAAGCTGGCTGAAAGAGAAGGCATTTCTCTTGGAATTGGTTTCCTTAGTCACATACGGATTCTTGATAGCCCAAGGCAACAAGGAGGAGCTTTCAACCTGGAGGATACGACTCTATGCAGGCCAATGGAAAATGGTCAACCTAATGGGAAAAGTAGCTTCATAAGAGTCGAGGTTGTTACAGCATCCTTGGGATTTCTGACAAACTTTGAGGATGTCTACAAGTTGTGGGCTTTTGTGTCAAAGTTTCTCAATCCAGCCTTCATAAGAAATGGCGGCCTTCCAACAGTGGACGAGGGATCAGAGATGTGAATTCTGAGATTGCTATCAATAGTTCTCCTGGATTCTCTTGCAATGAAAAGCTAATAGCAGTATAAATTCGAGAGTCTGTGTTGAAGATCAAAAGCCGGAGAGAATTTTGGATGGTGCTCTATATGCTTGACTAGAATCTTTTGCTCTTCCTGGAGACTCTGATAGAATGGGTGAATTTGTTGATTCTCGTTTGTTTTACCAATTTTACCTTTTCTACATGTGGAGTTGGTTTCAGAATGTGTATCATCCCGGGACGTTATGGTGAGTGCTAATCTCAAAGCAGAATCGTATGAGCAGAACCTTCACAAACATTCTGCTCTTTCCCATAGAAAGTGGAAAACCTTGCTTCTGTAAATTTTTTTTCAAAGATTCTGTCCAAATCTATGATGCTAGTCACTGCTAGTTCATATTGCGGATCGTGTCTCTCCCAAGACTGAAGGCTATTTTAAGTGCAGTGATTAGAAGTTTATTGTCGAACATGTGGTAAGTCCATACTTATCTTGGAAGACAGAAATATTGCGGGGTAGGAATCCTGATTGTTTGAAGTGCTTTCAGTTCCTGCACTTTGCTTAAGGTGTGTCATTTACGTTTGAGAGGTGATTTGTCAAACAATTACATCCAAACCACTAAATGATATGTTGATATGTTGTACGCCGGTTGAAGATTCTTAAAAGGATAGTGGCTTATCTTAATAACCTTGACAAAGTACTAATACTGTAGACATTTGACAATGTTCTTGCTGCAAGTTGTGTGTTTGTAGTTATAACCTATATTCCACCAGTTACTAAAGTATGACCAGTATGGTGGTCAGATCACAGTTCTCGGCACCTGCGTTTCTTCAAAATATAAATAAATAAATAACGAAAACAAGAACAGTCCCTCGAGTGAAATGTGTGTATGAAATAGGACAAATCCTTGTACAATGTGAAGCTCATTATCATTTTTTGGCTATTCACAATGAAATGGGGTCTACTCTTTTCTTTGACAACTATCAAGATTTTTGTTTATATCCATTTAGTTGTTTCCCATGAAAAGAACAGAGACGATGTATAGTAATACTTATCTTGCCCTTTTGGTCACTGTGGATTGAGGATTGGATTCTAAGAACAGGGATGACTCTTTTAGATAAAGTAGCTGTGAACATAGCGTTGCGAACTTCAGTTGGAGAAATGAATGATTACTACAACCTACTTTTCAATAACATAAAGCCTGAACCAACCAAGATGACACTGTACTCCACTAAAAGTTTGTTCCAATCTTCAAATGCAAAATTTCAACTCTATCTTATGACAGCAGCTGAATATAAAGACAGGCGGCCATGCTCTCTTCCTTTTTAAGAGTTGCAGGGAAGTCCTCTAAAAAGCATAGATCTTATATAAATATATAGATGAGATTTAAAGGTTGACACACCTTAACAAAAATACAAAATTTGATGAGTTCTAAAAGGAACTTGCGTGCAGCAAAACGTCGACAAACTTCAGCTGATGGAAGAGGTACGAGCCTAGTGGGTTCATAAACAATGTTTAATAACAATGCATGATTGAAACCTTTAAAATTTATAATCAGTTATGCTTGTAATAGTAAACGGTAAGCTACCTTGCGTACAAAGAGAACAAAAATTATCTTAAATTTTGTAATAAGCTCTATGACCTTTACATGTACAAGTAACAAAGCCATAATACCAACAGAAACAGAATTCCACCTTGTGCAGATCTACCAGGTAGCTTCTAATAGGATCCTGGTTGACAGCTGAATTGTGCCTCCAATGTTAGAGAACAATAAGTAACAATCTTCACATTGTAGAAATAGCCAGTTCAGTAAAAAGGTCAATAGATCCATCAATGGATTGTGCAAGTGAAAAAATGTGCTCAGCATTGCATCATCTTAATAAGAAATGCAGCTTCTAAAGCTGACTCCTTGCACTGCAAGTATCTGTTCTCCTCCACTATATCTGTTGTTAAATTAAGCAACAACGGGCGCATGGGATCATAAATAGCAGATTCACGGACTCGTGCAATCCATTTTGCAGCTTCCCAAACCCCAAATCTGAAAGATGTTGGATAAAAATACTATGAGCACCCCACTCATGAAAAACGATAAAATAGGTATGTATGTATGTGTATGTAACTCGTCCCATATCAACAAATAACCAATAAATCCAGGTTCTACCCGTAAGTACATGCATAAGATGGCTTAGAGCAAAGTTAGGCTCAAGTATCTATGGCATGAACCAATCATACACATGAAGAATACTTGCAAGTCCAAGTTGAAGGTAACTTAATCTAAGCTGCCACTCTGTACTAACCCCTGAAAATACTTAAGTGACATGCCATATGATTGCAGATATAGTTACTGTTTTCCCATTGAGAGCTCAATAGTGTCCTGCGTCAGGCCCCAGGCACTGGATAACACAAAACTTTTAACGCTAAACATCAACCTTAACTAGGGACTTCAAGTAGATAATGCAGTCCACAGGACTCATAGACATGATACTGATAAAGAATAAGAAATAGTGACCTGAAATCGATATCAAAATCAAATCTCCTTAATGGGTGCTAAAGAAAGCGACAACAAAAGGCTAGTTGACCTCTCAATAAATCCGAAGATAAAAACGTATATTTTAAAGCAGCGACTAGTCCTAAGAGGGCTTAGGTTTAGACATTTCAAAAACAATCAAGTATAAGATAAGCTATGAAAGTAAATACCGGTAGCCATCACTATCGGAACAAGATCATGCAATGCTGCAAGAATAGAAGAATAATAAAAGAGAACTGCTGCTTTTGCTAATCTGTTGACCTTCATATTTTCGTCATCCTTCACCTAGTAATTTTGTTTTTACCATTACTTGACGAAACAAAAGGCCAGAAAATCACCTCGTTGTAAATGATGTGGTTATCAATACAGCAGGGTAGAGAACATTCTGTTGGATATTGTCATAAGGGGAATATTCTTGTATTGCGTGAAAATCGTCCATGTCCCCAGGAGATCCAAACTCTTCGTAGTCAGCTGCTGTAAGCGGTAAAATGGGATAGAGAAGGGTGTTGGTAGCATCCAAAAAAGGAACCTGGAATAGACAGAGAAGACAAAATGATATGGAACATAACTGAAACAAAAGTCATTCTAGCTTTAAACTTTTGATAATCATGTTAATATTGAATAAAAAACTTCTAGTTGTGAATGCCAGTTCCCATCAATTGGTTCATTCAATTACAATGCTAAGGAACTACAGCAACTGCTGTTTACAGATGTAAATTCTTTCAACATGCTCATGATAGAGTTAATGCGAAGGTGGATGAGCTAAAACTTGAGAAAGAAGTTCATTTTTACCTTCAATATAGCAGCACGAAATAAATCAGGGCTGTGATTAATAGCTGAAGCTACTAAAAGGCCACCGGCACTATAACCCCAGCCAGCAAGTTTCTTTTCTTGTACAATCCCCTTTTCTATGAGGAATTCAGCACAGGAGACATAGTCTTTGATTGAATTGATTTTCTTCCTACGTCTACCATCATGATGCCACTTCTTACCCAGACCGCCTCCACCTCTGCAAACAGGGCAGTTTAATCAATGTATAGGCACCTGAATACTCTGCATTACTTCTAAAAGCTTCATCAATGTTAACCATTTAGCAAGAACACATTTCTTTTTTTGGTTTCAACTTCACAAGAATCTCTAAATCATCACAGCATTCAAGTGAAAATATAGTTTCAGTCAAAAGAAATGACTGCAATACAGTAGGATAGGTGAAACAAACCTAACATCAGCATAGGCAATAACCCAACCACGATCAAGAAGGCTTTTCAACTCGCTACGCCATCTTTTGTCAAGTAACTCACCATAAGCTCCATGACCATGAAGCAACCCAGGGTTTTGACTCTCAATTCTGTTTTTGCGTGAATACACAACAGTCAAAGGAACCTTAACTCCATCATAGGAAGTAACCTCATACTTTTCACAAGCATAAAACTCAGATAAGTCATTCCACAAGTTATCATCTTCAGATTTGGCATCTTTTAACATCCCAGAGTATTGTTTATTCCAGGAATTTTCAACAATGCTTGCAGAAGAAGTTGTCCCATACAAGATTCTTGTTCTTAAATGAAGGATGTCTTGTTGTTGGATGACACTCCACTTGCCATTGGATAGGTCATAATCAACAACAGCATCAGGCATCTGAAAGAAATTTGGAGGCGAGGATTTGGTGAAACTCACATTCTTAAACCAAGCAAAGGTAACATGCTCACATAGAGACATAGCCAATCTGTTCAAAACAATTAAATGACTGGCATCATTACATTGTGATGAATGCTATAAAGAGAAAGCAGCAGGATGATAAGCACTACTGCCGACATCTGAGTGGAAGGATGCAAGATATGGTATCTGGAACTATGGTTGTTAACATCTCTGATAAAATCTCAAAAACCAAGTTAATCAAAGAGGTCAAGACCTCACATTTAACGATCCCCAATCAACAGGTAAATTTCTCAACATTCAATCAGAAAGGGAATTCATTTTGGCATGTAAAAATAGGAAACACAGGTCTGACACGTGTTTCAGAGAGAGGGCTGATAATTGGGACCCACTGGGAAATGAAAAGACAGAGTTACAATACTGTTTCATATGTCAATTTTTATTTCCCCACTGATAATGAAGAAGTTTGTTTAGAACTTGTGCTAATAAAGTTATTTAGCAGCTATAATATTTTAACCTAGCTATATCAAAATTATGGACCTACGTCACCTATCCTTATGTGGATGTATGGCTAAAACATACTCTGTAACAAAAGTTTCCAATCAAATAACCATATCTGAATCAGGTACATTTGACAATATCCTTATACATTGTACAATCAATTAGTGCAAAAAATAACCAAAGATGTTTTTCAAAGTTAGATGTTCATACCACTGGTGATGATATAGTAAAACGCACGACGGATGATTGAAAATCATAATTTGGACCTGGTGAAATTTGAGAAACATATTTGGGAAGGGGAAGGAACCTGGGGTTAAGCTCCTTGAGATCATGTCCCTCCTGCGAAACCAAGAGGAGAGTAAATGATGAGAACGGACGAATATGATGTGAAAATGCTGGAACTGTTTCTACAGTGTAACGCACTTAATACATAAAAAAATGAATGTTTTTACCTTCCCAGCAGGCAAAGGTAGATCAACCGAACAAAGTTTAAGATTCTGTCCTTCCGTTATAATTAATGTCAAGTGTGTCTCACAGAAATCAACATCCTCCACAGTTAAATCTCGATCATCATTGAACACTTGCTGCACTAATGGCAGAATCGTTATTCAAAAAGTACGGAGGGAAGTGTTGTACTTCGAATACAGGCACATATCAGTCACAAACTATACAAGAGATCGAGCATGAAGTCAGAATGAGAAACAAGACAAGAAATGTAGATCACGTATCAAAATACCTTACCAGTAATAGGATTCATAACTCCTAAGCAGAGATGAACAAGCAAATGCTATGGCTAGAAGATAAATAAATAGTTGACCGACAAACCTGCCAGATTCTTGGATTTCCAGAAGAATCGACTGGAGTACGCAGAATATAATGGTGATCAACCAACTGCCCTTCCTTTGCTGCATTGGTAAATAAATAAATGTATCCTTGATGATGTTCAATTATACAGTGAACTTGAGCTTCACCCTCCCAAATTAATGTCATGCCAGACAAAGGATCAGCTGCATTTATCAGAAAGACCTAAAACATGGTTACCATTATTTTATTTTTGAGTAACATTACCCAAGTGTTCCCAAGTCTGAGAGCTAAGGTTGTTCAAAAAGCAATACCTTTGAAGAGGTAGCAGAGTAAGAATTGACAGTAACAAAGCAGAAATCCTTTGTATGTCTTATGTTCACAACCACATTCTCATCCAATTCATCAAGAAGCAAAACATCATCATCAGTTGACCCAATCATGCTGCAATATATCCTGATGAGCAAGAAACATTCTGGTTTTGTTTCATAGGATCCAATTGGCAGATCAAAAAGAATACTCTATGACAAGACAAATAACATCGAATTCTAACAAAATCCAGGTTATACCCACCTACAAGGCCTCTTATATTGATTGGTAACAACATAAAGCAGCGCCTGGCCGTTCTTGGCCCATGCCAAACTTGATACTCGGTCTGCCTGAGGCTTAGTACACAATGCACCTGAATTGAGATTCCTTACAGATAACTTAAAGTAATCATTGTCCTTGTCATACATAGTGTATGCTAGAAACTGGTGGTCTGGAGATATTTCGGATAATTCTTCAAAGGCATAACCTGTAAAATTCCCACTTAAATAACCAAAATAACATCTTCAAATGTCTTAAAAATTTAGTTCCAGTAACATCTGTTATTACCTCCAAACCTCTCAGCTTCTTGATTATGATCAAGCAGCTTCTGCTCAATCTTCTTACCAGATACAAAATCAAACCCAGCTGCAGGAGACTTGTTCGAAATGAATTCTTCATGCAAGCTTGCCAATCTCCGACAGAGCACTGAATACTGCTTTCCCTCTTCAACTCTTCGATAATACAACCTGCGCAGAAGTACAACTCACCGTGAATATATAAAATGGACCAACGAAAAATCGAAATATACACCAAGCATCCTACTATCCAGTTCCTACTTCAACAGAAAGGAATACAAAACAACAAAATTAAAGTTGCATGCTACTCTCTCTGAATCCAGTCAATTCTTATCATCCAAAGTTTTTTGGGCAGGCAAAGATGACGAAATTTCGAAGCGTACCATGGACCCCATCGATAAGGACAGGTAGAGAGGTCAATCTGCATCCTTGAAGCCATTTCAGTCTGGAGCTTGCTTTGCAGCTTCAGTGTGTCAGACATGACAGCTTCGATGTACTTTTCCTCCTGTTCCATATGAATGTCCATGTGTCTCATCGCCACCTTGTCGTTGAGGTTTGACATCCAACTATAGGAATCCTCCCATAAAGAGCCGTGGATAGTGAAAGATTGAGGCTTTTTAGGTGGCTTTGGTGGTTTAGGTGGGGCAGGCGGTGTTGGTGGTCTCGGGGCCTTGTAGAAACGGACGAGTAGATGAAGAGTGTTGCTAAAAGGGTTCTTGAAATGGCGGCGCCGGAGACGGATGGCTGTGGCCGTAAGTTGTCGCATGACTCAGGGGTTTAAGGAGGTTTTGACACTAAAGTAATATTCGTGCGGGGTTGAACGCCCCCAAAGAACGTAAGATATGAGAGTTTTTTTAGTTGTAGTTTTATTTTCTGTTTCGGTTTTTCTGTTTTTGTTAAATAAAAATAAAAACTTATTTGATTTTTTTTGAAGCAATACGTGTGCGCTCAGCGCATATTATTCATATCTAAAAATAGAACGTCATATAGAAAAAAAGGAGGGCATACCCCCCCACTCGAGATCAGACATAGAATCGGCCGCCTTAGCGATAGTATGAGCCACCTGATTCGTTGATATCTTAACAAAAGCAGTAGAAATAAACTGATGCTCTCTAAGGAGAGCTTTACAATCCTCAATGATCATCGAAAAATAGGAAGGAAAGGTTTGTGTGGAGGTCAAAAAATGGGTAATTGTTTGACAATCCGTTTCCACACAGATGGGAACAAAAGCGAGGCTTTGGATCCAGCTTAGAGCTTCCCTAAAACATAATGCTTTCCCGATTTGAGGATCCTTCCACCCCGGTAAAGTCAATAGCTTTCCTGCACAGTTGAGCCCGTTGCCATTGCGGACCACCATCCCTAAGCCATAAAAACCAGAAGGGAGAAGCGCCACATCGACATTACATTTAAATTGATTCTGGAGTGGAGCCTTCCATTTGGAGAGATGTATGGGTTGAATATGGGTGGCTGTAATAAGTTTCCTGTGTTGAGCAGTCGTCCAATCCAACAAGGTTGTGGTGGCTCTACGAAAAATAGATGAGGGGGCCTGTGTTTTCTGTTGCCAGATAACTTCATTGCGATAGGTCCATAAGCTCCATAAAATCATGCAAGTCTGCTCCTGTTGGGCTGTGCTACTACTGAATATAATAGATGCAAGCCAGTGGGTGAGTGTGCCTGTATGAGGCAAGGGCCAAGACACATTAAAAAGACGCCAGACAGCAACAGCAAAATCACAATTAAGGAATAAATGAAGTTCAGTCTCTATATCTCCAACACATATTGGACAAGAGTCAACGATGTCTATATGTCTTCGTTGTAAATTGGCTCGACACGGAAGTGCATTCCTCAACATACGCCATATAAACAATTTAACTTTACCTGGAATGTGAAGTTTCCAAATCGTCTCCCATGGAAAGTTGGTTACTCTAAAATCAACACTCACATTCTCCATACTGAGTCGATATCCTTCTTTGACCCTATATTCACCTTGATTATTAAGAGTCCACATCCAATCATCCTTCGGCCGTGAAATACTCAGTGGGATCTGTAATATCAACTCAGCATCTCATTGATTAAATACTTGGCTAATGCGTGTTTCATTCCACCGATTATCCTGAATGAGGTCAGCTACAAATTCAACTTGGTCCGTAGAAGCTGACTGTATAAATGGATCCCCATCATCCATTAACCAGGGGTCTGTCCAAATATGAATATCACGCCCATCATCGACCTTTCTTCGACAACCCTGAAGCAGTACAGATTTGGCCTGATAGATACTTCGCCAGATTTGGCTTGGGTTATTACCCAATTCGGCTGAAAAAAAATCAGTTTTAGGGAAGTACCTGGCTTTGAGAATTGTTGTTGCCGGTGAGGTTGGGTATTTAAGTAACCTCCAACCTTGCTTTGCCAAAAGAGCAAGATTAAACTGTCTCAAATCTCTATAACCCAAACCCCCATAAATTTTTGGTAAGGCAAGCTTCTTCCACTGTAACCACCGTATACCTTTACTGTCGCTGCCTCCATTATGCCAGAAAAAGCCATTCATCAAGGTTTCCAACTCTTTACAAGTATCTAATGGGAGTAAAAAAAGAGACATAAGATAATTGGGCATAGCCTGGGCAACCGTCCTCAACAATATGTCTTTCCCGGCTTTGGATAACACCTTTGCTTTCCATCCTTGCAGTCTCTTTGTAAGCTTTTCTACCACATACTGAAAAACTTGTCGTTTGCCCCTTCCAATAACAGATGGCATACCCAGATAGGTAGTAAGTCCGGCAGTCTCCATAACTCCCAATGTTTGGCAGATCGAGTCCTTCATTGTAGATGAAGTATTAGGAGTAAAGGATATACCTGATTTGAGAAGGTTGATCTGTTGCCCAGACACATTCTCATAAAGTTGCAGAATAGTTTTTAAGTGTAGCGCCTCATCCACCGTAGCTTTTGTAAAAAAGATAACATCATCTGCAAAGAACAGATGAGACACTGGGGGAGCCCCTCTGGCAATGACAGTCCCATGAATGTGACCTTGTGCCTGTGATTTTTGCAAAGATGCAGATAATCCTTCCGCGCAGATAATAAACAAATAAGGAGACAGCGGGTCACCTTGGCGCAATCCTCGATTAGGTATCAAAGGCCAGTATTCTTCGTTCCCACGCACAAACAAATAAGAAACCGATGTTACGATGTCCATAACCCTGGAGACCCATATTTCATGAAATCCCAGTTTCAACATGATCTGCCGCAAGTACTCCCACTCAATTCGATCATATGCCTTGCTCATGTCTGTCTTGAGTGCCAATGAACCCACTTTACCCTGAGTTTTCCTTTTGATAGAGTGAAATAACTCATACGCCACAATAATATTGTCAGTTATTAGTCGGGTAGGAATAAAAGCACTTTGAGTCTCAGAAATAATTTGAGGTAACACCTGCTTCAATCGGTTGGCTATTACCTTGCAGACAATACGATCAGTGACGTTACTCAACGATATAGGCCGTAAATCCCCAATAGTTTATGGTGCTTTTTTCTTCGATATAAGGATAATGTTGGTTTTATTCTGCCCAGGCATAGGAGCATCTCCATGTAGGGTTCGAAGGCATGCACAACTCACATCTTTCCCAACTAAATCCTAATATGTCTAAAAGAAACCTGGATTAAAACCGTTTGGCCCAGGCGACTTATCAGGATGCATTGAAAACAAGGCTTGGCGGACTTCCTCTTCAGTATATGGGGCCATTAATAAATCATTTTGCAAATGGGTCACCTTGCATTCCACATTGCGTAAAATCATGCTTGTATCTCCACACGAAGAGGTGAAAAGTTTTTGAAAATAATCCAGAAGCATACTAGGTAATCCGGAATCCCAATCAATCCATTCTCCACCAGAGTTTTTAAGCTTTGAGATGAAGTTTTTCCGATGTTTTTGAGAAGCCGTAAGATGAAAGAATTTCGTGTTTAAATCCCCCTCTGCTAGCCAGTGTTGTTTAGACCTCTGTTTCCAGTACATTTCCTGTTGTAGGAGCAGCTCACTATATTGTTTTTCGGCTGCACCTAATAACTCCATATTGACCATCGATTGGCTACGCAAATTGGCCATCTGCTGTTTAATTTTATGTAGCTTACGGTGGAACTCGTGTTTCTGTGATTTCACCCAAATCTGTAGGTCTTGAGAACAGAGATGAAGCTTATCTTGGAGAGAAGCCAAGGAGCTTTGTGACCATCCCTTACTAATTCGCTGTCCACACTCGTCTTCTATAGTCCAGGCGTTCTCAAATCAAAAGCGGCGTTGTACAAATTTTCTGACGCTAACCCCCAGCGAAAGAAATATGGGTAAGTGGTTTGAGGAGTCGGTCTAAAGAACCGATACTCGTGCCATGGAGAACAAAGAAGACCAAGCCATCGTGCCAACTACCCTATCCAACCGCTCTCTCACCATTGCCGACTCGTGCCTCCGATTTTTCCAGGTAAACAGTGAACCTTCAGCCCCCAAATCATACAAATGGCAGTCTAACAGCGCCTGTCTGAAACCCTCCATCAGTGAGCGAGGGTGAGTAGTAGTGCCCTGCTTTTCAGATGGGAACATGATATCGTTAAAATCCCCGATAACACACCATGGTAGGTCTGATTTAGGTTGAATGTGTCGCAATAAATCCCAGCCCTTCCGCCTGTTATGACGTTTGGGAAAACCATAGAAGCCAGTTAAACTCCATCGTTGAAGACCTTCAACACTAACCATGATATCAATATGATTCGGAGAATAACTAATCAATTGGGTCATATCCTTCTCCCTCCATAATAGAGCTAAGCCTCCTTTGGTACCAATTGGGTCCACCGTAAACATTCCTCGAAAGCCCACCCTTCGTTGAAATGGTAATATTTTGTTTTTGGTTATTTTTGTTTCTATGAGAAAAATAAAATTGGGTTTCTTTTCATACACTAAATCCAGTAAAGCTCGGACTATACGGGGGTTCCCAAGCCCCCGACAGTTCCAACTTAAAGTACTCATGGATTGTGGTGGGCTTCGGAAACAAAGCCCACCAAACTCAAGTTTTTTGGCCCATGCTCTAGAGTACTTGGGATAAATTCCTCCTCCATATCAATAGAAGTAGCCGCCATTGTGTCTTGAACACGTCTGCGCTTAGGATCAACTAGCGTGATTGTGTCTGTTGCTCTACATGGAAAGATTGCACCATCTGCGGGATTTGGCAGGTCCGCATGCACCGGCTGGATGGTTTCATTATGGGGTCGTGATTCACGAGGGATCTGATTGGCATAAAGGGTGCGAATCCCCTGATTATCGGCCGCTCTGATATGTTCTCCTCTGTCAGTAGTTATCACCAGATTTTGTCCAGAGGGCCCCGGAGCCGTCGTGGAACTAGTTTGAGGATCCATTGTCATCGCATATTCCGATTTTAGCCATCGCGCTCCAACCTGGTTTGGCTTCCTAGGTTCCACTTTCAGCCATGGTCCATAAGCAAATTTCTCTCGAGGGATCTGTGGGTGTTCATACAAAAGGTGACAAAAGCGATCAGTGTGACCAACAATGCCACAGAAATAGCAAAACGTATTCAGTCGTTCATATTTAAAATCTAAACAGAATTTTTCCCCTTGTGGGCGCTGCACGAACAGTTTTCGTTTAATGGGCTTGCGAATATCGATTGACACCCTGATCCTCATGAAGTCATGCCAAAAATGCGTGAAGTTCCGTGGATCTGATTCCAGAAAAACTCCAATATAGTTACCCGCATCCGTGGCGAGGCGTTCAGACATAAAGCCATTAGGTATTTTATGGACTTGAACCCATAGTGCTAATCTTATCAGCTCAACTTGTCCGGGGTTCTCATTAGGTTGTAACTGATGTAACAGCAGGGGAAGTTGTTGATAGTTCCATGGGCCATCCCGCATCACGCGTTCCACATCCAGTTGATGGAAGAACTGGAAAATGTAGACATTATTCCCAAGTTCTTTAATCAACATCCCTTTAACTGGACGCCAGATACTTGCTATAACCTGTTGAAAAATTGGGAAGTTGATCGTCTTCTCCGTTAACAATCGCCCAACTACACAATATTGCCATTCCGTTCCTGTGTGGCCCTGTTCTATGTTTGTTGGGTCATCAGCGTATTCCAGTATGCCTTCGTCTTCTTCAACATTCAGGCGATGATATATGTCTTCCACCAGTTTATTCTCGTCAGATTCCGTAGCCATAATATGAAGTAGTGACTAGGTTAAAACAAAGGAAAACGTGTATCGAGGTTGAGGGATGGATATGAAGGAAACACTTGTTATCTCAAAACAAGAGGAAGAAAATCTCGACAGAGCGAGAAGAGAACGAAGCAAATCTTTAACTTATTTGATTGTTAACGTTAACATAGTTATATTTTTATTACTGATAATAATTATATTTTAGATAAAACTTAAAGATAAATTATTTTTAATTAAATAAATAATTTTAAAATTAAAAAT
>JANIPM010000233.1:11115576-11128499 GCA_027478405.1 Erythroxylum cassinoides
GTGAATTTGGGAACTATGCATTTCATGATTTAATAAGAATTTTCTTTGATAAATGAACATTTTCAATGGTTTTGCTTGATTCTCCGTTATAAACTTATTACCAACGAGCTTTAAAACTCACCCCCTCTCATTCCGTCACATGTTTAGGTGAGGAGTAAGAGATCGAGTAGTCAAGAGCCAAGGCATCACTCCAACTAGATTTATTTTTGCTTTTGAAGTTAGTTTTTGTAAAACAAAGCTTTAGTTGTATTTTGAGAAACTCTACTTTTTACAAACTATGAATTTTTGGGATTATAATGTAATGTGACTTGAAATGTCCATTAAAGCTTTGTAAAACTCTACCTTTAAATATTAATGAAATTTATGATTGGAGATGTCTATTATTTTTCATGTTTTCACAAAGTATTCGAATTTTAGAAATTGCTTGTGTTTATGTATAAGTTCATTTTGTTTTGGGTTTGAATTGAGGATGGTTTTTGGGAAATTTAGGGTTGCCTTCACTAGAGCTAATGTTGGGGCTGAGTAGTTGAAAAAGTTTAAGTTTGCATTAAATGAGGTTGTTAATCAGGGTTTTTGGTTCTGCTTTAGGGGTATTCACCGCGGTGAAGCCAACGGTTCGTCGCGGTGTAATTAATCCGAAACTTTTTGTTTACGCTGGCGTGGTGAGTTCACCGCTGCGAGACCATATGGTCGTCGCGGCGAAAATACAAGTACAGGTTCGCCGCAGCGAAAGTTAAATCGTTCGCCGTGGCATAAAAATCCCGAGGGATTCAGGGAATTTTCTTGCATATGTTCGCCGCGGCGACACCCGCCTTTGCTTCTGAGGGAGTTTTTTTCTAAATTTTCAACCTCTAAGTCTCCCTCCACGTTCAAGCCTCATGATCTCATGTTCGATGTTGGGCTCCGAAAATGGGGTCCAACACGGATAAAGATAATAAAGTGACTCAATAAATGATCTAAATCAATTGTCAAAGTTTCGGTGAAAAATGAATCTCGATCAGTGTGGACCAGACTCATATCGAGCTTGTGATGGAGAAGCCCGATATGGATGCTATATATAAAGGTTAAGATCTTCTGCAGTTGCTCATATCATTCGTAAGCATAAGGATTCTCTGACTCGTTAGGAGAGCTTACCTTTTGAGAAAATTGTAGAAAGACATTGACCGCATTCCAGTGAGCGGTTCCTATGAAGACGACGGTGAATTCACACTCGTTTCGGTTTCAAAAAGCTCGTTTGAAGTTATAAAACCGAAATCAGTTATTTTTCACATTTCTTCTTTTATTGCTCTTTCACGTTCGATTCAAGAAACGTGACTAAGGTATCGTTACGTGTTACACCTTATCCCTATTAGAGTGTATGGCAAGTAGAATTGGAAAAATGTAACGGTGAAACTCGGTTGCAAAATGGCTGGCAAGAATTTGCAAAACATTACTTGCGATCTCAATGGCATCTTCTTGTTTTTGAATACAAGGGCAATCGCTTCTTCCATGTCGTCTTATTTGTTAGGAGTGCTACAGAGATAGAATGCTCATTTGGTGGCACAAACAATGAAGAACCTAATAGAATGGGCAGTTCCATGAGTCTAAAAGGAAAGAAACTGGTGATGTTGTCTCTCTTGAAATCTTGAGAGACTTCAAGTTGTGCCAGAAAACAAGAGCTGAACCACCAATCTCTTGTCCACGTCCTCTTTGGTTTCCTGATGGAAATTGTGGCCACTCTCGAGGTACAAAGTTAAATAATCCCAAGAGAAAAGCCAAGTTAGGTGATTTTGAAACAGAACTTGAAGGAAGGCTTGCATTTTTGCTTTTAGAATTAAAAAAAAACACTTTTTTGTATAAATTCATTTGAGTTTGCAGAAGGGAATTCATTTACCTGCTAGAACGACGTTGAAGTCACACCTGTGGACAGAAGATCCACATAGAGTCAGTTTATAGGGAGAAAGCAACGCCGAAGATCGACGGGTGATGAAAGAATTGAAGCTGTTAAAAGAGTTAATGTTTTCAGGTCCAAAAATCCTTTCTTTAAGATTACCATTCAACCATTATATGTCAAGTATGATAAATTGGTAAGTTTCAAATTGAACTGTCAATGTTGACAAGTCAGAGAATAGAAGGGATATAGATAGTTAACAAGGGTTCTCCTCTTTTTCTCAAACTAATTTTAACTTTCCAAACATTAATGCTGATTGTATTTGCAAGAAAATATTTGAAGATTAGTGGTGGTGTCGACTTTTGTGTTCCAAAAGGTAGAGTTTTGCCTGTTAAGTATGAAAATAAATTGACTATAAAAGAAATGCAAAGATCTATAATGGTTGGACCAAGTTTGCATGTGACAATTGTTTGGAAGTTGGTGATACTTTGTATTCGAGCTTGTTAACTTGTGAAGAATACCCTGCTGATGAGAAATATGTTCTCTATTTCATCATAAAATGAACTGTACAGAGGAGGAGCATTTATACTAAAAACTAGGAGCTAACTATTGGCTAGTGGAGAATCTGTACCAGAATGGGCAGCTAATGCGATTCTGGTACAGAGAGGGAGTGCTAGAGGTGCTATGTACAGAGGAAAGCAAGGGGGCAGGAAAAATTGGTTTCTGCTATAGCATGCATTTCTGTTATTTTGTCTCCTTGCTTTGTCTTCTTGTATGCTATCCGAATTGTCTTTTGTGCATGGGTTGTGGGTCATGTTGGTGGGCTTCGTGGGGCAGCCTACTTAGGGCAGCCCACTTTATCACCCCCTCCTCAAGTCGGAGCTCCGGAAGGCTGACGGATCCGCACTTGGTTTTTAGGGCTTCAAACGTGCGTGAGGTAAGTGGCTTGGTGAAAAGGTCTGCGATTTGCTGGTGGCTGCGTATGTGCTGGAGATCTAGAAAGACTGAGTTTGCTGCATCCCGCACGAGGTGAAGATCAATCTCCAAGTGCTTCATTCGCTCGTGGAAGACAGGGTTTCATGAGATGTAGATCGCAGCTTGATTGTCACAGTATAGAGGTATGGCGTTGGGTCTGTCTACCTGAAAACATCGTAATAAGTGGACGATCCACTTGAGCTCGCAAGTGGTGGAAGCCAAACTGTGATACTCGGCCTAGGCTGATGAGCGACTAACAGTCGTTTGCTTCTTGGTTTTTCAGGAGATGTGGGATATGCCGAGGAAGATGCAAAAACCAGTCAAAGATCGACGACTGAACACGCAGCTGGCCCAATCCGTATTGGAGTAAGCTGTAAGTCTCAGATCTGATTCGGAATCGTAAAATATCCCTTGGGTCTGTGTTCCTTTGAGGTACTTAAGGACGTGGGTGACTGCGTCCCAATGGGGCTTCCTTAGCGATTGCATAAATTGACTGAGCTGCTGTGTGACGTAGGTGAGGTCTGGTCGAGTGAAGCTTAAGTATTGGAGACGGCCGACCATGCGTCTGTACAATTCCGGATCTAGAACTAGAGCCCCTTCATCTGTGGTAAGTTTCTGGCCTGGGACTATAGGTGTGATACATGGTTTGCAGTCCAGTAAATGAGTTTCTTGAAGGATGTCTCGTATATACTTGTGTTGGCTGAGTATCATACCTTTGTCTGATCTTGCTATCTCAACTCCGAGGAAGAATTTAGCATAGCCGAGGTCTTTAATGGGAAATTCTCTGTCTAAAGCATCTTTGACAGTGCTCAGGTGATCCTCTCTTGCTCCAGTGATTAGAATGTCGTCCACGTAAATAATAATGGCAATGAAATTAATACCTTGGCCCTTAGTGTAGAGGCAATGATCTGCTTCAGTTTTGTCAAAACCTAACCCCTTTAATTTTGTGGTTAATTCTTTGTGCCATTGACGGCCTGCTTGTTTGAGCCTGTAGATAGATTTTAACAGTCTACAGACTTCTCATGTCTTTGCTTTCTCATAGCCTTGTGGTGGTAACATGTAGATCTTTTCATCTAGGGTGCTATGTAGGTAAGCGTAATTAATGTCGCATTGTATGATGGGCCATTTCCTGATTGTGGCTATAGCTAGGAATGTTCGGATTGTTACAATCTTAGCTACTGGTGAGAAAACTTCCAAGTAGTCCACACCTTCCCGTTGATTGAAACCTTTTGCCACTAGTCTTGATTTTAATTTTTCCACTGTACCATCGGGGTTATGCTTGACTTTATATACCCACTTGGAGGCTATAGCCCACTTTCCTTTAGGTAATTTGTCTAACTTCCACGTTTGATTGGCTTCGAGGGCAGTGAGTTGTTCTTGCATGGATCTTACCCAATCCGGAGACCTGCTAGCTGTTTCAAAAGATAGAGGCTCAAAGGTAGAACACACATTACCTATGAGACCTTTGTGATCTGTTGTAGGAATGATCTGGAATCCTGATATCTTGTCACCGTGTACTTCTGCAGGGCTATAGATTGGCAAAGTGGTGACAGCTGGAGCAAGGGAAGGAGCGGAAGGATGAGCTGAAGCTTGGTGAACGTAATCCTCAAGATATTTGGGTGTGATGTGGGTTCTTTGACTCCTCCTAATGTTGTTATTTGTGGTACTTTCTTGGTCAATGGTGAGGTGATGTTGTGGTGATGTGGTTTCTGTTGTGGGTGGGCTAATTGTGGGCTGTGTGTGTGTTAGTTCAGGTATGTCACTGAAAGTGTCTATATTATCATGAGTTGAGTTGTGAGGAAATAATGGTAGTGGGGTCAACTGAGGATTGGGATGTGTTTTGGCAAAAGGGAAAGTGTCTTCGTGGAAAGTCACATCTCTATAAGAGAAAATGGTTTGGGTATCCATATCCATGACCCTATATGCTTTCTAGTCAGGCATGTAGCCAAGGAAGATGCTTTTGGATGCTCTAGGATCAAGTTTTGTTTTAAGGGGGTTCTTTTTGAGAGCAAAGCATAGACACCCGAAAGTTTTTAGGTGTTCATAGGTTGGTTTCTTGTGATGCAACTTCTCATAGGGTGTTTTCCATTGCAGGGCCTTGGTTGGAATGCGGTTTAGGAGATAAGTGGCAGTGAGGAGAGCTTCCCCCCAATACTGTTTAGGTAAGTTGGCTGTGAACAATAACGCCCTTGTGATTTGCAGTAGATGTTTGTGCTTTATTTTTACCACCCCATTCTGTTGGGGTGTATGGACAACTCTTCTGATGTATGATCCCCATGTTTGCAAAGTATTTGCTGCATTCACTGTTTAAAAATTCCCTCCCATTGTCTGTCTGGACCTTTAGGACTTTGGTTTCGTATTGTTTTTCAATAGCTGTGATAAATTGGGTTATGATGGGTTGTGTGCTAGACTTATGTTTGACCAGAAAAGTCCATGTGGCTCTAGAGAAATCATCTACAATTGTTATGAAGAATTGTGAACCATCTAGGGTGGGGACTCTGTATGGCCCCCATAGGTCCATGTGAAGCATTTCAAAAGGCTTAATAGTTTGAATTCTGTGTTTGGGGAAAGGTTTTCGGTGCTGTTTGGCCAGAGGACAGATTTGACAATCAGGCATATGGAAATTCGAAAAACTAATTTCATTGATGTGTTTCATTTTCTCGGTGGAAACATGGCCTAATCTGTTGGGCCAAACATTGAAGGGAATAGACGCATGCAATGCTACATTCTTGGTTATGTAAAAATCTAGGGGGTGCCTTTCAAGGTTCATTTGGGCAGTAAATCTTCTGCATTCAGCTCATATCTTTGCCTTGACTGCTACCACCACATTGTTAGTCTGTAGGTCCTGCAAAAATAGCCTATTAGATATGAATATAGCAACAATGTTATTCTGTGTAGCAAGCTTGTTTATGGACAATAGATTTTTGAAGAAGTTTGGAATATGCATAATTCCATCAAGTGTTATCTTATCTCTGATTGTGCTCTGACATATGTGTTTTACTTGTTGTTTTATACCATCTGGGAGTGTAACAGGTTCAAAAATGCGATTTATTTCATGCTCATAACAGTAGTCTAAGTTGCCAATCATGTGGGATGATGCACATGAATTAATCAGCCATGTGCACTTGTTATCTGCATTGTATGGATGTGTTTTGTTAGTGATATTACCTGCGTAATTTGCAAGTCCGCCCAATTTTACCTCTCCCGTGCCCTTTTCTTTGATTGCTTTGGAGATTTCTTGTTGTATGAAGGTTGCTAAATCTTGTGGAATGTGTTCAACTCTTTCAGCATATTAACTTGCCTCTTGTTGTATCTCTGCAAGGGCGACAAAGTTGGCTTTGCTTTTCTGTCCTGTCAGTTCCTTGTACCAGTCGGGGACACCATAGATCTTGAAGCATGTTTCTATGGTATGACCTGTCTTCCCGCATTTGTCACAATATTTGTCTTTTTTCTTAATGAATGGTTTTCTGCCACTGTTGCTATTGTTTCTTCCTCCCCTTTTGGCATTAGTGTTGGACTGCTTTGCCATCATTGCTACACTTATATTTATGTCATTACCTGCACTGACTGTTTTCTGCCTTTCAACAGTTTGCATCATTGCGAAAGCTCTATTTACCAGAGGTAGAGGCTCCATCAACATGACCTGATTCACTACATGCTCATAGTCCTCATTCAATCCCATCAGAAATTGCACTAACCTGTGCGTATTTTCCTTGCTGGAAATTGCTTTAGCAGCATCACATGTGCATTTAGGCATCGGGTCTAGGCTAGCTAAATCATCCCAATACTTCTACAACTTTGTATAGTATGCAGAGATAGTAAGGTTACCTTGTTTGAAAAGGCCGATTTCTCTCTCTATTTGGTACAGTAGTGGACCATTGGCCTCTCCAAACCTTTCTCTCAGTTCCTCCCAAATCTCTCTGGCCGTGGGGAATGACAGGAAAGCATCGCTGAGTTCTGTGACCATGGAGTTGAGTACCCATGATTTCACCATGGAGTCTGCCCTTCTCCATCTAGTAAGCAAGGTCACGTCTTTTGTTGGTTGTATGCAAGTGCCATCCACAAATGACAGCTTGTCTTTAGCACATAGAGCAATCAACATTGATTTGCTCCAGGTTAAGTAGTTATTCCCATTGAAAAGGGTTGTAACCAAAGCAGCTCTAGGGTTCTCTGTATTTGTATTAGAGTATTGGGTTAGTGTTACTGTCTATTGTTTGTGACATTATGGTAGGTGAGTTGTGGATCAGACCTTTGGATTTGATACCATAAAAAATACCCTGCTGATGAGAAATATGTTCTCTACTTCATCATAAAATGAACTGTACAGAGGAGGAGCATTTATACTAAAAACTAGGAGTTAATTATGGCTAGTGGAGAATCTGTACCAGAATGGGCAGCTAATGCGATTCTGGTACAGAGAGGGAGTGCTAGAGGTGCTATGTACAGAGGAAAGCAAGGGGGGGCAGGAAAAATTGGTTTCTGCTATAGCATGCGTTTATGTTATTTTGTCTCCTTGCTTTGTCTTCTTGTATGCTATCCGAATTGTCTTTTGTGTATGGGTTGTAGGTCATATTGGTGGGCTCAGTGGGGCAGCCTACTTGGGGCAGCCCACTTTATCAACCTGAACTCATTCAAAGTTTCATTCCATTCAAAATAAAAGGAACTGATAATGATCTCTCTTTTGAAATTTTTGAAGACTTCAAACCATGCCAGGAAAAGGCAGCCACATCACCATAGTCATGTCCCTCTCCACATAAAGCTATGAGAATGGATCCAACAGATAGAAGTTATGCTCAATGCAGCACGAAGCTTGAGAATTCTCAGAGAAACAGCAAAAAACGTTTTGCAAAGGGGCCTGAAGGTATGTTTGCTTTGAACTGCGTCTGCTGGAACAAAGCAACAGTTTTGATATCAACAGGCTTCCCTCCATGATTGGTTTTGCATTTTCAGATGGAAATTCTTCCAACGTCAAGGCTGATAGCAGAGTCTTGCCCGCCATCCTAAGTTCTTCAGACACTCAGTTTATGGGGTTAAATCAATCAGGCCATGCAAAAGTTAAAGCTCTTCGAAGAGCTGATGCTTTTAAGACCAAAAAGGCGTTTTACAAAGTTGCCATCCAACCATCACATGTTGGGTGTAGAGGAGTTATTTGTCAAATTTAAAATGTCTGCATTTTGACAATGAAAGAAAGGAAGGGTACTGGTAGCTGGAACTTGTTCTCTGAATTTTAGGTCGTCCAACTTCTTAAAGATATTGCAGAATTTAACTTCAAGTTTTGCCAAAAAGTATTTGAAGCAGAAGCAAGGTGATGTCACACTTTGTACTTCCTAAGGGAGAATTTTGCCTGCCAAGTACTGGTATAAAGAAGCTTGTGGAAAAATCTCTGATGGTTGGGGAAAATTTGCCCACGACAATCGTTTGAGAGTTAGTGATGTTTGTGCGTTTGGGCTTCTTAGCCAGTGTAACATCTCACTGAAAGTTACCATTTTTCGTTCTGTTGATGGTGAACGGTGTCGCTTGTCATTAGGTGAGTAGAGGATGCAAATTTTCCACTAGCTATACAACTACAAAGAGCAGCCATATTGCTTGGCCTATTTTTCAAGTTTAAAACTGAAACTTGGAACTAGATGCAAGCCTTAGATTCAGTTAATATAGAAGAGCATGAGAAAATGACACTTATGGAAGAATGCCAAATTTTTGCCTCTCATTTTCTAGAGCTGGTCCCGGTCCTTGCTTCAAATCATCATTTATCCTCAATCATTGGCCACAAGTTGAATAGCTCATCTGTTATCTGTTAATGTGGTAGTCTAGTCAATCTTTTTCTACATAGATTTGTAACCTTGTACTGAAACCTCTTTTATCTTCTTCCTTTTTCATAATTTCTAATGCAGATGTCAGCAGAATGAATGGAATTGAATCCATCTGAGTTATCAGCAGAACGAATGGAATTGAATCCATCTGAGTTAAGGACCCTGCTTATCTAGAGATGACCAGAATGACCCAATCCTCAACCAAGCCAACTTCAAGTTCCCAAAATTGAACGCACTGACGTTTGCATTATTTGTGTTGCCTAGTTTATTACCAAATTATCTTTAATGTCTGATAATCTATGGTGGACTACATCCTGAATTTTTGTATTTGTTTGATAATAATCTGTGAGTGAACTAGGTTGTTTACGAACTCCGTCACCTGGAATGTACCGTGTTAGGTAGTGCATGCAGCATAATGGAATGAAGGATGAAGATGCCTACATTTTTGTATTATCCTTCAGTTTGCACATTCTTCCCTTCATTATAGAATGAGTATGATTGAGGATTTCAACCTTAATCTTCTAGCAGAGAATTAGAAATGTGACGTCTAACAGATTCGCTTGAAGTTGGTTATGTGCAGATAATTCTCTCCGTAGATTGAACATTCTCTTATTTTGACGCCGATCTGTTAATAATGACTTTTTGTTTTCACCATATTGGTTCATGGGCCTTATTGAACTGAAGGTCAGAACCCTGTACAGCTTTCATCAAAAGAGTTCTTGCGTTGTGTTGTGTTATACTCGGATGGATTCCTGAAAAGAAAAAAAAAATAGTTCTTCGTCAGTCTCCCGACCCCTTCACTGGTACTATTATTACACCAGATTTACACTGTCCACAACATTATACATATTGGTAGGTGAAAAAAGATCACCTACCACGCTACAAGAATAGAAAAATGGAATACTATGTTGCGAAGTAACAGGCTTTATCATGGGTGCAACCTGCAAAATTGAAGACAGCATCAGTAGACTAAAAGGGAAGCCGTCATTATCAGACGACAAGGCAAACAAGAGAACCAAGCCCATATAAGTTACATATTTAACTTACTGCACTTGACCTTAATTTTTAAAGCTAGGCAAGGATGAAGATTTTCTTGTCAATTGAGGGATCGATTGACGATGCATAGGAGAGTGAAGAATGTAACACTTGCTCTGGCAACTTTATTCTAAAACTTTTTGCTGATAGGATGCCAATAAGGGTAAAGGATTCACCAGTGTTAGTAAAGTGTCAGTTTTTTCACCAAAGCTTGCTGGTTCTCTACATAAGGAATTAAGAAAAGTACGATGAAATGTTAATAAGAGAATCATCTTTTGAAGATCAAAAGCAAGCGTAATAAATGTCTGCTCAAGGACTTCTCCCTCTTTAATCTCCTTCTGAACATCCTCTTATTGGACCGCTGGCACGTTGAAGACAAATTTTGTTGCGTTTCCTTGTGTTGAAGCCTATAAATCTTTCAAGATTCAGACAGTTGTTATCTTCAGATTCTTCCTTTCTGGATCTTGGCTCATTAACATCATTCCTGAGGCTAATCAAATTCGGAAGCACTTGTATCATATATGAGTTCAAAAGCCAGGAAGGGACCTTGATCTCTAGTTTGTTTCCTACGCTGTTGATCCCTTGTGCTCAACAAGCTTTGGTGGGACATTAAAAGGAAGGAAATCATACATGAAAAGTCACTGCCTGCATAAGGTTTGATACTTTATATCAACTTTGATCTCCACATAAGATTAGAATAGGACACTTACCAGAGTTGTTTGAACTTGGTTCTGCAGAGATAGTATTATTAGTGTAACTTCCAAGTAAAACCTGCCTTAAAGTCTCCCAACAATCTCAACTTAAAAAAAAAATCTAAACGTAAACAATTCAAGTGCATCTCATGCGTTATCGATCGATTTAGAAGACGAAGATAGTGCTATTTTGCTTCAGTCATGTTAGTTCCCGTGCTGATATAAACAAAATATCATAATCTGTACGTCTTCCATCAAAAGACCTTTCTTGACCTTCTGATATGCCCCGATTAGTACCAGTCTTGCATCTCGTGAAAATGATTACTCTATCAAGACTCAAGAGACTGAAATAGATTGAATGTTTGCTCGTTTCCCTAGCACCTTGCCCACTTACAAACTATAACATCATCAACCTATTAAAAATTACAGACATGCTAAAGTTAGAAAGATTGAATAGTATGCATATTCCTAATCTATAACATCATCAGCCTATTAAATATTACTGACATGCAAAATTTAGAAAGATTAAATAATTCACAATCTTATCCGTAATTAATAAATACTCGAGGAGGTGATATTATGCTGGAATTGAAACTACCGGCAGTAATTCAAGGTTAAATCAACAGGACCAACATGGTTATCGGTGATCATGACAGCATTTCGAAAGCTCTAAATATAGTGACTCTAAATGACATTTTAGTTGTCTCGAACAGCTCAAAAGCACAAATATCACCAACTTCCAACTGATTTGCCTCCACAAAATTCCTCCAACCATGAAGGAAATGTCCTGATGTATGTCTAGCATTAAAGCGGTACAAGACAGGCCAAGTTTTTCCATCCAAACCACAGAGCAGAGTATTTCCCGACTTCTTGAGATGCTTTCTGGCAAAGCTTGATGGTAGAGCCTACAGACGTGATAAAGAAATCGAAACGATCAAAAGTGCACAAAGCATATACATTTAATGAAGATTGATATTAAATTATTTATAGAATTTAAGCAAAAAGTCTTACCACTTTTCTTGTAGAATAAACATAGGTTGGCTGCATAGCAATCAAGAAAAAAGGATTATTAGACATGAAAGCAGTGGTAGCTCTAGAAAGAGCGTTAACTTTTTCATGGCTTGTCAAGCGTTTTGTCCTCTGAACCATCCTATTTAAACTCCCGTTCTGGCCAGGCAAGCCCATCTGTCCTACATTTTCTGCAAATTTACGGCCGTCTAAGAAGCAAAATGATCAATCAAAGAATAAAAGATCAGTTATAAGATAACGAAGCCTACCTTTAACTTGTAACTTCGGGTCACAAAATCGATCGCCAATTGGTGGAAGTAACACCTTCGACTTCGAGGACACTGCAAACGTGCTGGTTGAATTGTTATCCATATTCTTTCTAGGCTGAGGATATTGTGGAGGACATTTGCTTTTATGACTTGGATACATATGTTCCAAGAGTTCAACTGAGTCGTCACTTTCAGCTTTTTCATTCCTGGAGTGTTTGGATTTCACGTTTGGCTCCTTATCACCATTGGCCAAGGGATAGTCTACTTCACAAGCACTTCTATCAAATATGAGTACATGAAAATGGCAGCTTTTCTTGTATTCAAAAACCAGGAAGTAAGCATAAGCTATGCTGTAAAATTTTGCAAATTCTTCCCAACCTTTTTGAAACCACATCCCGTCATCAGATTTTACCAACTCTACTTCCCAAACTGCACCACTGGGAACCTGAAAGATGACCGGATTTGACAGATCATGTCCATATTTTCTTGCAAACTTCCTTGGAATACCCTGACGCACATAAATCTTGAGTTCAATCAACTTTATAAAACGAACAAGACATACATGTACAAGAAGTTAAAGTGAACATGTCTTGGGAAGTACCAGAGACTTTTTCTACTTCGCGAATCTTTCCCTGAGTTGAAAGAAAACAAGAAAGCAAAGAAGAAAACACTTACAAGCTTCCCATCCTTGATAGTATTATCAAGTATTATCTTGAAGAACCTAGGCCTGTCGGTCACAAACATCGAACCTCCATAGTCTCCCTTAAAACGAAAAGTCGCCATTGCTAAACCCTTCTACATTGAGGCGTAAGCTATTATCCAAGATCGTGCTTCAAAAAATTAAAAGCAGTTATTTATACTGGATTAATTTTTATTATTTATTTAGTGGAGTCACTGAGTCATATTTATTATTTACAATACATTAATTTTATCTTTTAGTTATGTAATGTCAATCATTTCGTTTGCAGCGTAGATTATTATGTCAAGAAATATGTCAAGAAATAAAAATATCCACTGTCTGTTTTGTCTCTTTATCTGTCCTTTCAAACTCAAATTCTGGGCACGTTACCGCCTGGCATACTATGTCCTGTTTAGTCGTTGGAACAGAACTAGCCAAGAATAGAAAATATAATAGAATAAATATTATTTTTGTTTGATTTAAAGAATATAATAAATAAATAAAATTTATGCAAATGTTTAGTTTAAAAATATAAAATTAGAAAGAGAAAAGAATAACTTCACAAAAAATCAAAATTTTTAAAAT
>JANIPM010000233.1:11139080-11166039 GCA_027478405.1 Erythroxylum cassinoides
ACATGGTTTATGTAAACAGTAAACTGGTCAAGTATACAGTACAGTTGTATAATATATCAATATGGACTATTTTGCAAATTTTAAAAAATATAGGGACTATTTTATAAAATTTAAAAATATCCCGAAACGGTATCCGGTACCGGCCGGTACCGGTACAGTTCCGTTCCAGAGCCCAATCCGGTACCGAACCTGGTACGGTATTCGTAACATTGATTATAAGAGTTAGTGAAAAAAGAGTTTAATAATTTAAAGTCAGTCTACCAAAAATGAGTTATATATGGACTCATTTGAATTCTGTTCAGTTTCTAACCAAGCTTCCTCAAAAACCCTTCACACAAAAAGGCTGATTGATCAACAAAAACAAGCAAATTTTATGAAGAAAGTCGGAAAGGAGAATAATTTATTCATAGCTCATTTCTCAATGTTGGTGTTTCAAATGGAGTTTAGTTTATAGATGGTGGATACTCCAATGATAATGATAAGTTCGAGAAAAAGTCATTTTTTAAGTAGAGCCGCAAAAAAGTGAAGTTTGTTTCGAAAACAAGAAGTTGATGCAAATGGAAGGTAAAAGTTCAATTACCATCAAAACCTCCCATAACAGTGTAGAACTCCTCCGTCACAACAATGTACAAACTAGCGACGCCGACGCTTGAAATGTCCACATCAGGGCTCCAAGCAGATCATTCTTGCAAATGGTGAATTAGGGTGAGTCTTGGAACGTTAGTAAACTGAAAGGACAATTCTTACGCTGTTTCGTTGAGACGGGAAACTAAGCCTGTCGAGGTTCTTCATCGGTAACCGACCCCACTGGGTAGGTAGTAATTCTGAAGATAGCAAACGCCGAATATTTTATTGTTTTCCCAACTATTTTTCGTTTCCTGTTCAAAGAAGCTTTGTGTCTTGCGTGGAAAGAACTGCAACGGTGGGTTAATTTGGTGAACTTTTGCAGGCCTTTCGTCTCATTTCTCAGCAATCTGGAACCCTTTCTGTGTTTTTTAGTGGGGACAAGTTAATAGAATTCTAAGGAAGAGAGTATCGAGTTAGAATTGAGAAATCGGATTCTTTAAGGTAAAAAGTTATGTTCTTTTCCTTCCTATTGGATGGAATGTCTCTGAAAAACTAGGAAATAGCATTTTATTATTTTTTGATAGAGAGAAGAATACCATCCAAAGATAGTGGGTTTTATGTGTTAAAAAAACCTAGTGATCTTGATGATCATGTAAGCCCAAGAAAGAAGAAACTTGACTTTTGTGCTCATCTTTTGTTTTCATGCTCATCTTTTGTTTTCAGTGGGAGTGTTTGTGCGTTGTATTGGTAATATGATCGTAATATTTCATCATATAGCTCAAACTTATAGTTATTGGAGTTTTTTTTTCCCCATTTTTAGAAGAATCTCAATTACGAGAAGGCATCTTTAAGCTATCCATACTTAAATTAATTTCAACTCAAATTGGGTAGATCCCTTGTAGGAGGTAAAGTTCTAATCTCAAATTTTAAACAGTTGCATATACGAGGGATTCAAATCCACCACTTCTCCGTGTCAACTAACCTCCATCCAGTTAATATATCCGGATTTCACATGATGAAGTTTTCTAGGCAGTGTCATAGTTAGCTAGATCACGAGATCTCCTGATGGCTTACCAGTGATTTCTTTTTACAAAATTTGTCTCTTTTCCTGTTCCTGAAAGTGTACCGTTTTTTTTCAAACTTTAATGGATCGAGTGCACTAGGTTGAACATGGCAGTAAGGTCGGCAGTCGGCAGACAACTTCCAATCACTCGATCCTGGAGTATGTGGAGTATCATATCATATGTAGATGGTATTCATTAAAACTGTTTCCAACTCTGCTATGATAAGGTTGAATAACATCCTGTTGACAGCAAGTTGTGTTTCTGCATCAAGAAAAAGTAGTGGGAATCTAATGCCACGCCAATATCGTTAATCTCATTACAAAAAACACCAGTTTCGAATATGTTCAGTTATAAAAAATTAAAACCACAGCTCCTGTACTAAATTGGTTACCAGGGAGGAATGAGATCAGAAATAGCCCTATGGTCTATTCTTCATTGCATTATTTGGGAATCTAATGCAGTCTTGTATACTGGAAAGGAAGAAGAAAACGGAAAGCCCTAGAGAATATCTAATCATTCATGCTGAAATAATGAAAGTCTTTCTTTCGTTTTCCTGTTTGTAGCTTTCAGCTCCAAGCATTTTTACCACCAATCTCTAGTCTCAGATTGTAATAAATCTGCATCTTTACGTCATAACAGTGCTGGAAATTCCAATGCAATCAGTTTTGAATTACGTTTAGATTATCAGGAATTTGAGCCATCTCCAAGCAACTGTCAAGAAAACTCTACGCCTTTACCCACCGGTTCCTGTTCCGCGTTCTGCATTGGAAGGTTGTACTCTGTCAACATCTTTCCCTCTGGAGGTAGGAAAATGGAACAGAATTACGGCCCCAAACATATGGGGCCGCGTAGAAGATTCAACCCCACAAAACCTGCATGTTCCTTATCAATTCTAGCCTGAAAGGTTCCAGAGAACATAGAGTTCCAAGAGGTCAGAACTTTTCCAGTTCTAAAAGAAATGCTGCCATCACGAAGTTGAATGGAAATTGCTTCCTGCTTCCTGAACTAAACTGAATTTGTTATCTCTAACCAAGACCAAGACCAAGACCGTCTGTTCGATTAAATTACATGACATTGAAAATATATGAATAGTAAAAATAAATAAACATTAATATTATTCAAATTCATAATTTTGATGCAGATGACTAGACCCATTCCGAATTCAAACTGTGTACATAACAACATGAAACTAGCCACGTCGACGCTAGCCAGCTCTAGCCATAACAGAAGGGAAGGGAGGGAACAAACCGCCACACGGAGAACTTAAAAAAGGGCATACCTTTAGCCTATTTTCTCCCGTAGTTTCCCTTTTTCTCTGTGCCGCTTTCTCTTCAATTCACTACGCACTACCACACCTTACCTCACAACCTTCAACTTCTGTTTCCAAGTTGCAGTTTTTGTCATATGAACAAAGGAGAGTAAGAAATATTTTTTTAAAAAAAGAAAAGCAGCTCTGTTCATGCAATCCATTCTACCCACGCTCACCAATTCAGACTTCCATTACTTATGGAAACCCCAACACTTTCACTTTCCTTCTCGAAGATTCATTTCCCAGAACCTCAAATGCTGTCCCGTGTCCCTGAATCCCTCCAATCCGTTGACAACTTCCTTCCACTGCGACCCGGGAGAAGTTGTCTACAACTGGCAGGAAATAGGAGTGAGGCCCACATGTCCGGCGAGGCTTCCAGTGGTGGTTAGGAAGGCGGGAAGGGTTTCGAGGTATATGTGGGATGGAATTTGTTTGGAGTTGGTGAGCGTGGATGGAGGTGCGACGGATTTTTGCTTGGATTTCGAAGATGGCTTCAAGAAATTGTTTAGGGCTTCGAGTTTAGCTATCAGGAACTTGTTTATACCCAAAAAAGTGCCTGAGAATTACATGGGGTATGTGAAATGGAAGTTTTTGCATCGGGTTTTTAGCTCTGCGCTGCAAGTTCTTGCGACTCAGGTTTGTGGTTATACGTAAAAGATTGTTTTTTGTTGTCTCGTTTCAAGAATTTTTGGAGAACGTTTCTGGCATTTTTTATGGACGATGAAAGATTGAATTTTTACGTAAAGGAAAGGATTGTTTAGATTGTTTCTTATGTTGTTGGAATAATTTGTTGGGGTCAGGCAATGTTTCGAGCTATAGGGATTGGGTATTCACGTTCACTTCCATCAGCGGCTGCTCTTAACTGGGTCTTGAAGGATGGGCTTGGACGTCTAAGTAGGTGCATTTATACTGCTAGTCTGTCGTCTGCCTTCGACACCAATTTGAAGGTAGGAGTTATATTATCATTAGGATTGGCCTCCTGTTAGTTTTACTTTGTCAAAACTTAAAAGAGATTGTTCCAGTTTCTGGCTCTATCTTCAAACTGGACATATTAATATACTTGTTGCTGTTGGGAGGGACATTATTAATTGATTATTTTGTTGTCTCATTGGTAGAGAGTCAGGTTCTCGACGTCTGTTCTATTCAGTTTGAGCATTGGAATTGAGCTGCTGACCCCTGCATTTCCCAAGTATTTCTTGCTTCTGGCCACTATGGCTAATGTTGCCAAGCAAATAAGCCTAGCATGCTACCTAGCAACTAGTGTAAGAACTGTTGTGTTACTAGCAGCTATTCCATCTCACATTTCTTGTGTTACTAGCAGCTATTCCATCTCACATTTCTTTTTTGTCTTGGAGTATAATCTTTCTGCTTCACATATGCAGTCTGCTATTCATCGTAGCTTTGCAGTGGCTGATAATCTTGGTGAAGTTTCAGCAAAAGCACAGGTACGATTCTTGTGTCACAACTTCTGTTATTAATTTTAGTTATTCTATAGCTTGGAATCTTGATCCTTACTTGGGTTTCAGATACAATCAGTGTGCTTTGATAATCTCGGTCTCATGCTTGCTGCATTTCTGAATATGTTGTTCAAGAACAATCAAAGGTTTTTTTTTTCTTTCTCTAAATCTTTTCTTATTAGTTCAAAGTCCTAGTATTAATAAATCAAGTTTAGTCTTCTATTTTCTCATTTACTGCTTAAGAGTTGAAGATGGAATTCAATTTATACAATTAAAATAACATTTCCCATGCCCCACTAATTTTAATTTGTTTTTATTATAGAAATAATCAGCTAATTATATCTACAAATAATTAGTTGATTATCTATTGATAATTAGTTAATATTCCATTAATTAGAAGCTTAATTAATGGGATTTTATTACTTAGAGGATAAATAGATTCTTTTTTATTTAAGAAGGTGATTAGGGCTACATTGTCCTATATATTCCTTATACTATTTGCAGAACAATCAAAGAAGAATTGCTTTGTCCTCTTTCTTCATGGTATCAAAGTCACGAATCTTCGACAATATTTTTTCTTTCTTCGTTCAAATTAGTCCTAAATGGACTATCAATTAGCATTGAATGGCCAACAGAGAAACTCCTCATCCTCCAACAATGATTTCAGCAGTTTTGAGTGCGACTAATTAAGGTGTTGTGATGGGAAATGTAAAACATAATTGTGATTTTTGTGGCATAAACTTGCCTTTTCAATTGATGAGTCACAGATTGAATGACCAGAATTACCTGAAATGGTCGCAAACAATAAAGTTGGCCATTGATGGTAGGGGAAAACTTGGGTATTTGACTAGAGGGACACTAAGGCTTGCTTTGGATGATCCAACTATGACAATATGAAGGTTCGAAAATTCTTTGATCACAACTTGCTTGATTAATTCCTTGGAACCTACAATCGAAAAAGCTCCCATGTTTTTGCCAACAGCTAAAGATATATGGGATGTGGTTCGAGAGGTGTATTTTGATATTGAGAATTCTTTCTAAATTTTCGAGCTAAAAATGAAGCTATGGAAGGCCAAGCAAGGAGACTATGACATTACATTGTTTTATAACGAACTTGTAACCTTGTGGCTGAAATTGGTCCTATGTTATGAAGATGTTTGGAACTGTCTGAGTGACAGTTTTCGACATAACAAAAGGGAAAAAAAGATAGAGTTTATGTTTTTCTTGTAGGATTGAATCAAAAATTGGATGAAGTCGGACGTCGAATTTTGGGAAGATGATTGGCAATGCTAAACAAGTTGGAGGTCTCTATTTCTTCGAAATCGGATATGACTTAAAGAATTAATTCCAAAGAACTTGTCATAGTTCTATTTCATTACTTCATGAGAATTAAATTAGGTTTAGAGATGGCAATGGGTCGTGCACTTGTCATAGTTCTATTTCATTACTTCATGAGAATTAAATTATGTTTAGAGATGGCAATGGGTCGGCTCATGGATCAGTCTTGCCTGAGAATTTAGACCCATAGGCAGCCCATTGCCATCCCTAATTATGTTATGGCTTTTTAGATTGGACATCCAAGTTCTTATTATATGAGATATTTGTTTTTAAAGTTTTTACAAATAGAGATCTATCTTCATTTTAGTGTAAAATTTGTCAAATTGTTAAAAATCATCAAACATCTTTTCCAGGATAGCCTTACAAGGCCACAAAAATCCATAGTAATATTTGGGGACCTTCGAGAATAGAAACAATAGCTGAAAAAAGAGGGTTCATAATTTTTATTGATGTCCTCACTAGAATTTGTTGGGAAATATCCAATTGGATGTTTCCTCGATATTATTGACTCCTAAATAGTTAGGAAATAAGGTCTAGTATTATGTACAGATATTAGGATATTATGGAAAGATATTAGTTTCCTAGAATAGCCATCTCAATCTCTATATATACTTGTATCTATGTACTAATGAATATGTGAGTGAAATACAAACAGTAGAGAATTTCTGCATGGTATCAGAGACATAACCTACTGTTTCTAATCCTACTCCCTACACTGTCCTAAAACCCTAGCCGCTCCACCTATTGTTTCTAATCCTGCCAATCTATGTCAACCATGTCTGACATTGGTGAATCCTCTAACCCAGTTCATACACCTCCACACAATACTTCCTTAGATTCTCATTCCATTCAGATCACCACTATATGACTGAATGGAGAGAACTTGCTTCGCTGGTCCCAATCAGTGAGAATGTACATCCATGGGAGAGGAAAGATTGGATATTTGACTGGTGACAAAAGGGAACCAACGGTAGATGATCTTACACACGGAATATGGGATGCTGAAAATTCTGTGGTGATGACATGGCTGGTAAACTCTATGGAAGAAGATATTAGCTCCAACTATATGTGTTATCACACAGTTAAGGAGCTATGGGACAACTTGAATCAGATGTATTCTGATTTGGGAAACCAGTCCCAAGTGTATGAACTAACTCTCAAATTAGGTGAGATCCACCCAGGTGAGGATAGTTTTACTAAGTACTTTAATTCCCTGAAATGTTTGTGGCAAGACTTAAGACTTGTTTAATAACTATGAATGGAAATCCCCTGATGATTGTAACTATTTTCGGAAAACAGTAGAGGATAGCCGAATTTTTAAGTTCTTAATTGGACTTATGTCGAGTTTGATGAGGTTAGAGGCAGGATTATTGGAAGACAGCCACTCCCTACCATTGGAAGAGTCTTTGAAGAAGTCCAACATGAAGAGAGCAGACGGTTTGTGATGCTTGGTAAACAAAATCCTACGTCTACCATTGAAAACACAGCACTAGTTGCTGGAAATACTAGTGGTCTGCTAGAAACTTCATGGAAAGCCAGCAAATTGGAAGGGATTGCATGAAGGGAGATTTAATAAAACTTCCTCTAGTGATTCAACTCACTATGAATCACGGAAAATCCCATCAGCATATGAGGTGAATGTTGGATAGTTCTCACAAGAGGAGATTAGCTACATTCTGAAACTTCAAAAACCCAAAACTGAAACCTCAAGTGCTCCTAATGCCTCTGTGGCACAAAGAGGTAGGGATTTCACTACTTTAGCATGTTCCTTTTCATATAATTCCACTCCTTGGATCATTGATTCAAGAGCATCTGGTCATATGATTAGTTCTAATTTATTTCATATTATGACCCTTGTTCTGGTCATGAAAAAATTTGTATAACTGATGGATCATTTTCTGTTGTACTGGTCATATGGTAAAGGTTCAGTAACTCTATCCTAAAATATTTGCCTTAAATCTATCCTACATGTTCCAAAACTAGCTTGTAATTTGTTGTCCGTAAGCAAAACTAACCCATGACTCTAATTGTACCATTACTTTTTTTTGACTCATATTGTGTTTTTCAGAAACTAACTTCGAGGAAGTTAATTGGCAATGCTAAGTTGATAGATGGTCTCTACTACTTAGTTGATGATAACTTGAAGAATAAAGAAGCTTTTGGTTTAAGTAGTATTCGTTCTACCTCTGCTAAAGAACATATTTTACTTTGGCATAATAGATTAGGACATCCTAATTTCTTGTACCTAAAAGACTTTTGCCTCATTTGTTTAAATTTGTGGATTGTTCAGAACTTCATTGTGAGTAGTACATTTTATCCAAAAGTCATAAGATCTCTTACCCTATAAAACCATATCAATCATCCAACCATTTTACTTAATTCATAGTGATGTTTGAGGTCTATCCTGTGTTAAAACTCTTATCGGGAAAAAATAGTTTGTAATGTTTATTGATGATCATACTCGGTTATGTTGGTCTATTTGATATGTGAAAAGTCTGAAGTTGTTCAAATCTTTCAAAACTTCTATACCATGGCTGAAACCCAATTTCACACATGCATTGGTATACTTCACTCTGACAATAGTACCAAGTATTTTAATGAAGTCCTTGGAAAATTTCTCAAGTCTAAAGGCATTGTTCACCAATCTACGTGTGTTGACACTCCTTAACAAAATGGTATCGTCAAGAGGAAAAATAAACATCTACTAGAAGTTGCTCGGTCTATTATGTTTACAATGAATGTGCCAAGATACCTTTGGGGTGAGGCTGTTTTGACTGCATCCTACTTAATTAACCGATGCTTAGCCGTGTTTTGCATTATGCAACACCCTTAGATATGTTTAAACAATGCTTTCCTGAGAATAGACTTTACTCTACTCTTCCTCTTCGAGTATTTGGGTGTACTGCATATGTTCACAACTCAAATAGGGAGAACTCCAAACTAGATCCAAGGGTTGAAAAATATGTCTTCATTGGGTATGCTCTTAGTCAACAAGGTTATAAGTGCTACAATCCGTTAACTCAAAAAATTGTTCTCTCTATGGATATAGAACATTAAAAAAAAATTCTTCAGGGGGAGAACTCTAATAGAAAATTTTTGGGTTACTCCTAATCCCCTGCCCACGGTCATTATTGATCATAATATAATTTTTGATAATGAAGCCAAAGATACTTCTTCAAATCTGTCCATGCTAGGAAATCCTGATTCATCCATAGGGGAGAAATACCACTGTCCACGCCTAAGGAACGAAATACTCGGTTTCATGTTTATACTAAGATGAAGACTCACTTGAGAACTAGAGAACAACCTACAATGCACAACCTCTCAATTCCCTCTGAGAAGGAACCTGGGAACAATTCAGGTAACCCTTATGCTACTTTACCCCTTATTGTGTCTGGTAATGATCAACATATACCTACTAACCCACAAATTACCAATGATATTCCTACTTCTCTGCTGATAATTTCCTACCCATAGCATTTAGAAAAGGAAAACAGGCCTGCACCAATCATCCCATATCAATTATCTATTTTATGGGAAACTATCACACACATAAATCATTTATCTCTAAAATCACTAATCTGTTTGTGCCAAGAAACATTCAGGAAGCATTTCAAGATTCAGATTGGAGATCAGTTGTTATTGGAAGAAGTAAATGCTCTTGAGAAGAATAAAACTTGGGAACTTGTGAACTCTCCTATAGATAAAAGTCTGGTAGGTTGTAAATGGCTTTTCATTATTAAGTCTAAGGCCGATGGTAGTGTGGAAAGGTTGAAGGCAAGATTAGTTGCTAAGAGATTTACTCAAACCTTGGTATTGACTACCAAGAGACATTTGCTCCTGTTGCGAAGGTAAATACAATTCGAGTATTGCTATCCTTGGCTATAAATTTTGAGTGGACCTTACATCAACTGAATGTAAAAAATGCCTTTCTTAATGGAGACCTAGAAGAAGAAGTTTGTATGAGCTTACCCTCAGGTTTTGAGGATACCTATGGGAGAAATAAGGTTTGCAAGCTAAGGAAGTCATTATATGGACTGAAACAGTCCCCTAGAGGATACCTATGGGAGAAATAAGGTTTGCAAGCTAAGGAAGTCATTATATGGACTGAAACAGTCCCCTAGAGCATGGTTTGACAGGTTTGGAAGGGTTGTGAAGAGGTATGACTATTGTCAAAGCCACGCTAATCATACATTGTTCTACAAGCAATCCAAGGCAGGTATGCAATCGATTCTTATTGTTTATTTAGATGACATTATCATAATAGGAGATGTTGTATCCGAAATAGTAGAGTTGAAGAAGAGATTAGCCAAAGAATTTGAGATCAAAGATCTTGGACCTCTAAAGTACTTCCTCGAAATGGATTTTGCTAGATCCAAGGATGGAATATTTGTGAATCAACGGAAATATATTATGGACCTATTGAATGAAATCGAATTACTAGGATGCAAGGCAGCTGATACTCCTGTTGAGACTGTTGTAAATTTCAAACTAGTTCAACCTAATATAGCCTTTGTCGTGAGTTTAGCGAGTCAATTTACGCACTCACCAGGCCAAGAACATCTAGATGCTATATATAGGATACTAAAATATCTTGAAGGAACTCCTGGGTTCAGTGTTTCATAAGCAAAACAACCTTCAAGTAGGAGTCTATACTGTGTTGATTGGGCAGGGAGTGCTACAGATAGAAGATCAATTTTAGGTTATTGCACATTTGTTAGTGGTAACTTGGTAACTTGGAGGAGTAAGAAACAAAGTGTAATTGCAAGAAGTAGTGTTGAAGCTGAGTTTCGTGCAATGGCACATGGAATCTGTGAAGTCCTATGGATTAAAAGGGTACTGGAGGAACTATAGATTCCTATTTCAGTTCCTATGAAAGTGTATTGGGACAACAAAGCTGCAATTTCAATTGCTCACAACCCTGTTCTTCATGATAGGAAAAAACATGTTGAGATTGACAAGCACTTCATTAAGGAAAAGATTGAAGAAGGATTAATTTATGTTCCCCATATTCCAACATCACAGCAAGTAGCTGACATTCTTACAAAGGGATTACACAAGAGGCGGTTCAATGTTCTAGTTATCAAGCTAGCTATGGATGACATATACAAGCCAGCTTGAGGGGGAGTGTTGGGAAATATCCAGTTGGATATATTTCCTCGATATTATTGACTCCTAAATAGTTAGGAAATCATATATGGTATTATGTACAGATATTAGGATATTATGTACAGATATTAGTTTCTTAGAATAGCCATCTCTATTTCTATATATACTTGTATCTATGTACTGATGAATATGTAAGTGAAATACAAACCGTAAAGAATTTCTGCAGAATTACTTAGTTACTTTTACTTAATAAGAAGATGTTGAGAGGGTGTTTAGAACATTTATAGTACCCAAACATAGTTTCAAACTAGAATTCAAGTTTATAGAAGTGATAATGAAAAAGAATATTTCAAATGGGTTTTTTAAGGAATTTTTTTGTTGAAAAAGGAATTATTCATCAAAGCTCATATACTAACACTCCACAATAAAATGGAATAGCCAAAAGAAAAAATAAACATCCATTAGAAATTGCAAGATCTCTAATGTTTTCAACTAATACTTGTAAGTACTTATGGGGTGAGGCTATCCTAATAGCTACATATTTGATCAATAGGATTCCTTCAAAAGCTTTAAAATTTCAAATGCCTCTTAATTGTTTTAATAAATGCTTTGATCTCCCTTCGTAAAGTGTTTGAGTGTATTGATTTGTTTATATTCATGATAACAATCGGGGAAAACCTTGATCCTAAATCATGAAAATGTGTTTTTGTTGGTTATCCTTCCACTTAAAAAGGGGTACAAGTGTTTTGATCCAACAATGAAAAGGTTTTTTATTATGATGGATGTCAACTTTTTTTTTCTTTCACCTCATCTTTAGGAGGACACGTGCAGTGAAGATTTGTTTTTTGATATTTATAAGGAAAATGAGACTATGGTCAACTTTGACAATAATGTAGATATTTCTTATAATCCTGATTCAAACACTGATGGTGTCTCAAATAATGAAAATAAGGATTCATCTTCAATGCCTTTACAAATTCAATCTCAAGAGAAGAATGAAATGTGTGCAAGACAAGATGGAAATCATTTTTAAATGCCTTTTTGAGGAAATATTAAGAATGATAGAAAAGCACAAACAACTTATAACACGGTCAAGAATCTACTCGAAAACAAATCCAGAAATTGGAGACCAACCAAATAAATTTTAGTTTGAGTCTATTTCTGTTGAGTCATTGTCACTTGAACCAATTTCAGAGTCAAATGAAACCTTAGATTTATCTATTGCTCTTAGGAGTCTAGAACTTGTATCAAATATCCTTTGTATAACTTCTCATCATATAAAAGTCTTATCTCCATCATTTCAAGCATTTTCTTCTAAGTTATCCATTGTTTCCATTCTTAAGAATATACAGGAGGCTCAAAATATTCCTAAGTGGAGGGATGCAATCTTGGAGGAAATGAGAGCTTTGGAGAAAAAAAGAACATGGGAGGAAGTTGATCTTCCTAGAGGGAAACATTGGTCATATGTAAATGGATGTTCACCATAATGTACAATTTGATGGATCACTTGAAAGATATAATGCTTGCCTTATTGCTAAGGAGTTTACTCAAACCCATAGCATGCACTGATCAGAAACTTTTTCACCTATTACTAAATTAGATACTGTGAGAGTGTTGCTTTCTATTGCAGTTAATCTAGATTGGACTCTACATTAGTTGGATGTGAAAAATGCTTTCTTAAATGGAGATTTAGAAGAAGAGGTGTACATGGAGCCTCTCCTAAGATTTAGTGAAAGTTTTGGAAAAAGGATATGCAAACTAAAAAAATCTTTATATGGGTTGGGCCTGGTTTGAATGATTCGCAATATTTGTAAAGTCTCAAGGTTTCGTATAGGGGCAATCTGATTATACTCGATTCATAAACACTTTTGCAGAAGGAAGGACTGTGATTATAATTGTGTATGGAAGTGACATTATTCTCACTGACGATAATTTTGAAGAAATTGAAATTCTCAATAAAAATCTCTCAAGTTTGAAATCAAAAACCTAGGGTACCGTAGATACTTCCTAGAGATGGAAATTGCTAGATCTAAGAAGGGCATAGTAGTCACTCAACGGAAGTATATCTTGGACCTTTTAGGAAAAATTGAGATGAGTGGATGTAAACCATCAGATATTCCTATAGAATTATGAAGATTTGAGAGAAAAACGAAATTCTGAAATTTACGTGGTTCGGTCTATTGAGACCTATGTCCATGGTAACCAAAACTTTTGTCTTTTCCTTTATTTGTCTTTTATATTTTTGTTTACATCATACATATAAGGAAACACACTAGCTATTTTAGGAAGTAGACTAATATAGGAGGGATTTTGATTTGATACAAAATCCCTTATAATCCTCCTATAGATCAAATATTAATTAGAGAAGTAATATTCTGTTGAGATCTTCTCTAATTGACATTGCCAACACTCCCCCTCAAGTTGGATCATAGATATTGATCATGTCAACTTGCAAACAAGTTCGTCGAAGTTCTGCCTTGATAGTCCCTTAGTGAGTATATCTTCAGTTTGGTCTTTCGTAGGGACATATGTCATACAAATATTCCCTTCATCTACCTTTTCCTTGATAAAGTGCCTATCCACTTCTACACGCTTGGTCCGATCATGTTGAACTGGATTTAGGGAGATAATAATAGCTGCTTTATTATCATAGTAGAGCTTGATAGGTGGTTCTATTGTAATATGAAGTTCTTCCAAGAGTTTCTTCAACCACAATCCTTCACATATTACTCGAGCTACTACTCTATTTAGCCTCTGCACTACTTCTAGCTACTACATTTTGCTTTTTACTTCTCCAAGTTACTAGGTTCCCCCATATGAATGAACAATACCTAGATGTGGACTTTCTATATTCTGTTGATCCTACCCAATTTGCATATGTGAAAACCTCTATTTTCTTGTTCTCACATTTTTTGAATAATAGGTCATTCTCGTGGGATCCTTTAAGATACCTAAGGATTCTATACGCTGCTTCTAGATGAGCCTCCATGGGATTGTGCATGTGTTGACTTACCTGACTTACTGCAAATGCGATATCTAGTCTAGGATGTGATAGGTAAATTAATCTCCCTACTAGTCTTTGATACCTCTCCTTATCAGTTGGTTTCCCAACATCTATTGGTCCCTTTCTGGCTTCAACTAGAGTGTCACTTGGCCTACACCCGAGCATATCGGTTTCATTCTAGATATCAATGACATTTTTCGTAAACCTATCAAACCACGCTTTTAGGGACTGTTTTAACCCAAGTAAGGATTTTTTCAGCTTGCAAACTTTGTTTTCCCCACCCTTCTCACGGAATCCTGGAGGTTGCATCATGAAGACTTCTTCCTCTAATTCCCTATTTAAGAAAGCATTCTTGATGTCTTGGTTTCAAGGACCAGTCCAAATTTGCTGCCAAAAATAGGAGGACTCGCATAGTTTTAGTTTTGCCACTGGTGCAAACGTCATCGTGTAGTCGACACTATATGTTTGAGTAAACCCTTTTGCAACTAGCCTCGCTTTATATTTTTCAACTGAGCCATCAACTTTATATTTTACAGTGAATACCCATTTACATTGCACGGTTCTTTTTCCTTTTGGTAATTCTACCACATCCCATGTCCCATTTTTCCTCAAAGCTTTCACTTCCTCCGTCACTGCCTTAATCCATTTGGGCACTTTCAAGGCTTCGTGAAAATCCTTTGGAATTCTAATCCTGTCCAGGTTAGTGGTAAAAGCATGACATGTTTTAGACAAGATATTGAGATACAAACTGTGAGATAGGGTGTAGAGTACATGACCGTGATTTTTTCTGAAGAGCAATAGGCAACTCCATATCATTTGGTTCATATTCTATTGTCTGATCAGAAGGTAGTTCTGGGTTGGTTGGATCTACCCCCAGATCTGACTCATGTAGTGCTTCAGGTGTGAGGTCTTCCTGGGACTTTGATTTTGGTGGTACAATGTGGGTTAGGAGCTAAGCTTCATTTAATTCTCCCCCTGAAGCAAAGGTTTTGGGTAATAGGGCATAGTTTCAAAGAAGGTAACATCAAGGGTAACAAATATCTTTCGAGTGATTGAGTGATAACATTTATACCCCTTTTGTGTAGGAGAATACCTAATGACGACACACTTGATGGACCAAGGGTCTAATTTAATACAGTGATGGGAGTGAACGTGAACAAAGGTTGTACATCCAAATATTTTTAGAGGAAGTTAAATTTAAGTCATGAGGTAGGAAAATGTTCTCGAAATTTGTCTATTGGAGTGGCAAAAGATAAAATTCTGCTAGGCATTCTATTAATGAGATATGTAGCAATTAGGATAGCATCCCCCTAAAAGGTTTTTGGCATTTTAGTAGTAAAAAGTAGAGCTCGGGTAACCTCAAGGATATGTCGATTCTTCCTTTCAGCAATTCCTTTTTGCTAAGGAGTGTCCACACATGAGCTTTGATGGACTATACCATGCTCGAGAAGATAAGATCCCAAAGTTTGGTTAAAGTATTCAATCCCATTATCTGTATGCAAGATTTGGATTTTTGTATGAAATTGGGTTTGGATCATAGAATGGAAGTTGATAAACATTGTCCTAACTTCTGTTTTATCACGTAAGAGATAGGTCCAACAAGTACAGGTATGATCATCAATGAAAGTGATAAACCACTTGGTGTTTGTTTGGTTGGGTATATGAGAGGGACCCCATAAGTCGCTATGTATCATAAGGTTGGAGGAAAAAAGGTGCGTTGGTGTTTGGCATACTCACAAATTTCACAACAAAAATCAAACGTTTTATTATTTAAAATAGAAGGGAATAATTGTTTCATATAATGGAAATTCGGATGACCCATCCTAGCATGCCATAATGTAATTTCAATAATTTTAGGGATAGATGCAGAGAGAGCATTTGGTTATTTGAAGTAGTCTCCTCTAAATAGTATAGTCCCTCACACTCCTTAGCACTGTCAATCGTCTTCCTCGATGTTAGATCCTGAAAGATACAATGAGAGGCAAGGAACTTAGTAGAACAGTTTGAGGTTTTTGTCCATTTACTAACAGATAACAAATTGCATGACAATTTTGGGACATGTAAAACAAGTTCTAGGACAATAGAATCAGAAATATGAATACTTCCTTTTTCGGCAACAGATGAAAGTGACCCATCTACAATCTTTACTTTCTAATTTCTAGCACAAGGTAAGTTGTAAACAATTGATATGCACCAGTCATATGATCAGAGGCACCAGAGTCAATAATACAAGATGCTTGTGCTTGAATTGTAGTATTTAATGCATTTAGAAAATTACCTCTCTGAGTTAGGGATTCGAAAGGAATATTATTAGAAAGCTAACCTGAAGTTTGAAACTAGGTAAAGACTTCATATAATTTTTCCAACTGTTTGGGACTCAATTTTACCTCGGATTAACTGGTCATCTGGTTTTTTTTTTTGTTGATTTTGACTAGGCCCTATATTAGAACTACGGGGACCAAGTGTCCACCCCTTATTTGTGATCTGTGAGATACCAAAGCTGCTTTTTCGTCTCATTCATTCCGTATGCCTCTAGTCAACATAACCCGCCGTCGGCTCTCCTCTCTTTTTACCTCCGAGAAGACTTCTTGTAAAGTGGGTAAAAGGTGTCGTCCAAGAATCCTCCCTTGCACATCTTCTTGTTCACAATTCAGCCCAGCAAGGAACTCAAATACTCTCTCATTCTCCACTTTCTTCTTATACCTATCACTATCCGATGCACAATCCCATTCTTCTATACTTAAATCAAGTTGTTGCCATAAACCCATCATCTCCATGTAGTAATTAGTCACTTCCCTCTCTCCCTATTTCATCTGCCATAGCTGTGTTTTAATTTCGAAGGTTTGGGAGGCGTTTTTGGCATCTGAACATGTTTCCCTAACGGCATCCCATACCTCTTTCGCTATAGGTAGAAATAGATAGGTCTTCCCGATGGAGTGCTTCATTGAATTGACTAGCCTTGCAATCACCGTCAAGTTTTCAGATCTCCACTTTTGTAGTGCAACAGCATTAGTGGAAGGTGGTTTGTTCACCTCTCTAGTAAGATACCCAATCTTCCCTTTTCTGTCGATAATCAATCGATAATAGACTGTGTCCATTCTCTCAAACTTCTTTCATTCAGCTTATCAACTGTGAATTGGAAGGACGAGCTCTCGATCCCGTTAGGACCCATATTGGGAATGGTTTCCTTTTCGTCAAGGGCTTCAATATAGTTGATCCTTTGTTTGTGACACCGATTTCTGTCATGGATGCCATTGTCTATAGATCGATCTGCTTTGATACCATGAAGATTTGAGAGAAAAAACTCACAAATTTACGTAGTTCGGTCTATTGAGACCTACATCCATGGTAACCAATCTGTCTTTTCTTTTATTTTTGTCTTGATTTTTTTTTTTGACACCATACATATATATAGGGAACCACACTAGCTATTTAGGAAGTAGACTAATATAGGAGGGATTCTAATTTGATACAAAATCCCTGATAATCCTCCTATAGATCAAATATTAATTAGAGAAGTAATATTCTGTTGGGATCCTCTCTAATTGACATCTCCATCAAATTCAACTCAAAGTTGGGTGAAGTTAAGGAAGGAGTTCCAGGTAATATACGTCGACATCAACAACTGCTAGGAAAGCTAATTTATTTCTCTCATAAGAGACCAATTATTTTCTTTGTTGTTAGTGTGGTAAGTCAGTTTATGCATACTTCATAGTAAGTCTACACTGATGCAAACTGGATAGTCTCTTACTGACAAAAGATCAACTTTTGGGTATTGCACGTATTTGTGAGAAAATCTAGTAAACTGGAAGATTAAAGACAAGGGGTGGTAGCCAAAAGTAGTAAAAAGGCAAAATATAAAATATAGGACGATGGCTTAAGGAGTTTGTGAAATAATTTGGCTTAAATGAGTAATGGAAGAACTTAAGAAGTTAGTGGAGTACCCAATGAAGTTGTTTTTGTGATAATAAAGCAGCTATCAATATTGCCAACAATACAGTTCAACATGATCAGACGAAGCATATAGAGATTGACAAACATTTTATAAGAGAAAAAATTGAAAGTGGACTCATTTGTATAGCAATTGTAGCTACAACACAAGTTAATAGTGTCTTCACCAAAGGGCTACTAAGACAAAATTTTTAGTTCTTTGTAAGTAAGTTGAGCATGATCAATAGCTATGCACCAACTTGAGGGATGGTGTTAATATTTCAGAAATAATTAGCTAATTATCTCTAGAGATAATTTACTGATTCTTTATAGATAATTAGTTGATATTATTTTAATAAGTAGCTGAATTAATATGATTTTATTACTTAGAGAATAAATAGTTTCTTCTTGATTTATTGGGACGATTAGTGTACATTGTCCTATATATTCCTTATACTATTTAACAGAAAAATTAATAATTACTTTGCCCTCTTTCTTCGTAATCTTTGGACATGGAATGGTTTGGACTTCTTCCCGATGTGTTGCCAATTGGGAAGGTTATTTTGGTAATGGTTTCTAACCTTTCATCTATGTGCAAAAGATTGCTTGCAGGTTTGCCTTTTGCAGTTTACCCTGTTTTCTCAGCCCTTGATCTTTTTGGAATATATCAAGGGCTAAAACACGTCCACCTACAAACACTAACCAAGGTATGGAAGCAAACACCTTTCTTTACAATAGGAAGATGCGAAGCAGGGTACAAGTTCAACACTTTCCTAGTTTATGTGGTAGAATGAAATAATAGCTAGCAATTACTTATTTATATACTGCTTTTCTTTATTCATGGAAGACGTGAAATTTAACAACTATTTATCTTTTTCTTGCCCTCTTCAGGATAGGCTTGAAAGTATACTAAATACATGGATTGAGTTAAGAAGTGTGCCTTCACCTGCGCAGGTGGGCGAAGAAGAAGGAATTGATTTTCTGTGGAGAAAAAGTGAGTTTGTATTTCAAATCTTTTAGTTTCTATCATTTGACGTTTTATTTATAAACTGCTTAGTTCAGGTTTTCTTCCCCAGGTAGAGAATTATGGCCTATCAGAATAGGTTGCTTAAATACTAAGGACCAGATACCAATGCTGGCAATGGCGGCAATGCAATCTGTTAGTGGTGACGATTACTACTTTATATGCCTGGAGAACTCCTGCAAAGCATTGAAGAGAACTAACCAAGTATAATCATTATATCCTTAGGCTCTTGTCATATGATTAGCATAACTATGTTGCTGATGGGGCCTATTTCCTTGTCTTCAATAATGCTAGCAAGGCATTCTTCTTTGTCTACGTGAGGGAGCTGGAACTGCAGATGTTATGATGGGTTTGCTGCAGGTAAAAGGAACTTATTGGAGAACAATTGGGCCTCGATACATTTTAAAAAAAAAAAATCTCTCGATTGACCTCCTTATATTGTTAAATGACAGAAGTGTATTTTGTTGGTAACAGGCATGCTATATCAGAAAGCACCTGCTTTTAAGCAGTCGGTGGGAGACTATCACAAAGGTCACTCGTGCATCGGATGAAATTTTCAAGGACTGGTGCCAATTGGTCGATGACAGCAAGCAATTGGCACGGATGGATTTGCCAGTGTTGGAGAATCAGATTTCACAACTGGGATGGACTGTTAAAAACATATTACTAAGTACAGACGAGCAGGCAAGATACAGCTTTATAGATGACTGAAGAACTAAAGATTTGTTGGTTTTTGTGTGGCGCTGTGAACGGTATGGCTTTCCGTTGCTTCATTGGAGAATTTTGGGATGTCCTAACTGGCAAAGGCTTACAATTGGAAGTGCAAGTTCTTGCAGTACTCTTTTCATACATGCAGCTTTAAGTTGCGAGCAGTTTCTATTTTGTACCAGTGGGTAGGTATCTTTTGTAGCCATTTTATCAATTTATGCGATTCAAGTTACCTCATTTTCCGTGGAATTGCTTTCCAAACTGTTCAACCTCTTTGAGTGTATTCAGGAAACCAAGCAAAAGCATCAGTCAACTTGAGCATGATGTTGTATGGAGCAACGTGGCGTAAGTGGCTCGCGGCCTAAACAATAGAGGTGTTCATTCATGGAATGGTCTTATCATAACTTGAATCAAATGCCATTGTCCCAAGATGCAAACGTGTTACATTACTCTACTCGCATTATACAAAACCAGATTCTTTTGGAGTGTATGAATACAGGAAAAATATAAAGGAAACATCCTAAATGGTAATCTGGTGCAACAAATATAGCAGCAAGGCATTGAGGAAAAACACGCAAGGATTCGTTTTGTCAAGCTTACAGCTGCAAAGCTCAAATTAAGTAAAACAATTCATTCTCACTCATTTACATGTCAATATATTTACAGTGAACAAGGAATGTTGTACGAGGCAGGGGCCATATACAAGCCATCCTTGAATATTTGATCATGGCGAATAGGAACTTGCCTCAGTACTATATAATGAATACTCACTAAGGCTGAAGTTGGGTCTCTCTTCATCCCATTTCAGAATCTCCCTCGCATATTTAAGAGCTCCGTCTACGCTATCCGACTCCAACCCCTTCACCAAAGAAACAAACAACTTCCTTCCAGTAAGCGAATAATAAAGCCTCTTGAATTTGACAGCAATGTAGTGGAAACCTAGCTGACCAAGGGAAGGGCTAGTATTAATGCTGTTGTGGTTTGAGCTGCTGTTGGAGCGATACCGACTGACAACTGGATGAAAATCATCAAACCATTCGCATTGTGTCAAAGGTTCACGTTCTACCTTTTTCTCAAACTGATCGTACTTGTTTAGGATTAAAAGAAAGTCCATCTGGTCAAATGTAGGATGAGTAACAATGCTCTCAAAGAAGCTCCTGCTAAGTAACATTTTATTCGTAGAAATTCCACTTCCATCCACAACAAATTGGTCATAGTCACTCAAGGAAACGCAGAAAATGACCATTCCAACATCTTCAAACATTTCCAGCCACTTGAAATTCTCCCCAAGCCCCCGTGGATGTACCCTTATCAGTTGATATCTATAGCCCAAAAAGGAATTTAAAAAACAATATATTTATCATGGGAAAGGTAAACAGTGGATACAGCCCAAAAGATAATCCCATTTGACATTGCTCGTATACAATTGTATTAACATGTGATGGATGATGCCCCTCAGAAAGATAAAAGCAATAAGATATAAAGGATGATACACACCTAATTAAAGAGTCACGCTGATCATCCGTGTCAAATTTATCATCTGCTGCTGACTGTGGAAATGAGAAATCCAAACAAGCAAGACCATTTGATGAAGTTACACCCTCAGCATATAGGATATCCAAATCCGACGGTTCATAGTCCACTCTTAAAATGTCAACAGCCTGAGTGAACGAAAATAATCTAAGCAATTAGGCAACAACAATAGTTTCCCAGATGTTCATCATGTTTGTCACATAGACGCGTCTAGGAGTGCGTTTTGGTAAACACATTACTCATCTGATAAATGAAGGTTGAGATTAGTCGAACACCAAGACAATTTGAGCTAGCATGACAGATAACCTCGCCTAACAGGCCTATACAAAATGGTACTGTGAACAAACTTAAACTACACCAGTTTCAGTGAACACATTAGAATCACAGCCCCTCCTACCGCAACCCACCCCTCCCTTTTCAGAGCCCTTTGGAACCATCAAATTTGAGTAACAGAATCTCTACCAAATCTCACTCTCTTGAGTTTATAGTTTTCTCCTTTCAACAATTTGTGGCACCATCTTCAGTCAGAAACGAGTAAGGTATACATAAAATAGGGTACAAACAGATATAAAATTAAAAGAAACAGATTTGCCGCCAAAGACATTTAACTAAACAAAAAGAAATCAAGTAATGCCCTACCCGCTCCAGGTAATAACTAGCAACACTAGGCAGCATTTCCAGCTCAGTTCTTCGATTGTAGGTAGCCTGAATGGCTGAATCCTTCCACAACTCATCAACCAGTGGTGCATATTCACGAGTTGCAGCTGGAAAAATTACTTCAAGATTTCCTGACACCATGGACTTCAAAAGCCAATCTGAGAAAGATTTGAGCCTTGGGCCAATTGAATAGACAGTTTTCCAATGATCATTGCCGACACTCCCTGCTAACAAGCATTGTGTTTCAGGCCTTTTTGCAAATAGCATAAGATTCATGCATACTTACCTCAAAATCTAACTCAAATACAATAGTTGCAGTGAATATCTCTCTATTCTGGACACGACACCTAAAGCCCCATAATTGGTGATGGAAAATTCTCAATTAAGCACTATAAAACAGTTTAGACTCCACTGGTATAAGTAGCACAACCTGCCAAAAGTGCAATATGCCACTCAACTAATTTAACACTGTTAAGAACTTACAAGTATCTGCAGTGACTGTTTTCTACCAAAACTTGCACAGTTTAAAAGCAAACAAATCTTGAAAACAGTAGCCGCTTTTCTTATTGTTTATCCAAAAAATTGAAAGGCCCACTTCAGATTAAATTTAAGATATAGTACAATTACATAAAAACCGCATCAATTAATGCAGCTGATATCACAAATAGAAAAAGACCCCGCAAGGAGTATTATGCATTTCTATGACGTGCTGGGAACTGCATATTTCATTCTAAGTGTACGCATCTTGGCTATTCACTTTTATGTTTGCATATTGAAATAAAAAAGAAAGAATTGATGGAACTCATTACATACCAGTGGAGTCACTTCCATCAGAAGATTGTTCTATCTTCATTTGATCCAAACTTTCCTCTTCAAAACGCTCACGGCCTTCAAGAAGTATACCAAGATAACCGTATACATTACTTTGGATTGTTAATTTAATATTTTCACGCTCATCCTCAGTGAAAGGTACCGGCTTATAAAGAATTTTGGCCTGAAAGAAACAATCAGCAAAATTAAGTTTCAATTATGTGCATCAAAATATAATGGGAAGTCAAGGTATCACACTCCCCTTACCAAAAATTGCCCAGATGTTAAGCATATATGAGAAGAAGTCCATCAATGGCAAAGACAGACAAGTAGACAACAAAAATGTTAACTTTTTCCCAAATCTTTAGCGATATAGTTCATAAACATTCCCATGGACTCCGGCACTTAATGACAGAGATTACCAAACCCTCATACTATGAGGTAACAACAATCACTATCAATATTTTTTGGAAAAAAAAAGACTATCAATCATTTGGCCTAATAAATCCATTTTGAGATTTCCGTTACAAAAAAAATCCTCCTATCAACTATAACCTACACCCTGAAACAAAATATGATGCCACTGAGAGTAACGGGGCTAACTAATAAGTCCTTAGGAAGGGATACACCTGGGCAGATGCAATCAAGCAAAGAATGAAATCATATTCAAGTAATGATGTAAGCATAATAACTCACGCTCCAAGACTGTCATTTGCAAGGTACCTGTTTAAAAATCGTACTCGTTCCAGATCCATTATAGCCTACTAAAAGAATCTTCAGAAGGGTTTTCTGCTCAAGGTAGTCCGGGACAGACCTGCTAAGAGGACTGTTCACTTGTTCCCCACATGAATTTAAAGATCTAGAAGGAACCGGCAATGATAAGAAAGCACAAACCAGCTTTGTTCCCGCCTGCAAAGCAACTAGAATGTAAGCACATTTTATCTAAAATAATATAAACTTTGGAAGTGTCAGAAAACTCAACCACCTGATCATGTTCACGTATAGCACTTACCTTGCCCCAAATGTAACCTTTAGTGTTCTTTTGCCCCTCTTCCTGGTATGATCCATCCTCGTTCACCCAAAAATGTGGGTTTCCAGCACATTGAACTCCAGCAAGCTACAACATTTAACAACTCAACCTTAGTGATCTCCCATATATCACAGCTCAAAAGAAAAGAAGAAAACAGGAAAAAGGAGAAGACTTGAACCTGCAACATCCTTAGCTCCACCTTTGTTATCTCTCGGCCATTTATGTAAACATGGGTATTTCCATCGCTAGCATCTGTAGTTATGGGTCCCCCAACATTCAAATGGGCACTAATGATCTGTGAAGGCTTTTGTCCTTCCTGTTTCATTTAAACATGCAACCATCAATCTCCATATTATAACAAAATCGTGTAGAACTTGAGAAATGTTCAATTATTTGACAATATACAACCATATTCACCTTTCCCCACAGACCAGACACTTTATCATACCAATAGTTCCCAGGCTTCAGCTTCTTGGGTGGGTTTGAGCAGGTCTGCAAAATCACCAACTCCTCATGACAAAGAGGTATTCCATTGACACAAACATATTCTGCAGGCAACTGATTTGCCTCACACAGCTTCTCGGCCTTCATTATCTGTTTCACTTCCAAATCATTCAACAGTCTCTTAAGCATTCTGGAACACTTCCCCAAATTCCTCCTCTTCGATTCATCAATTGGATACCCAATACAAGTAACGCATTTCCTTCCTTCAGGCATTGAACCCATAGCTCTAAGCACACAATTACAGCAGTACTTTGCATCACAAACAATACAAACGTCCTTCTCCGTAAACCTATTCCCTTTAAAACACCTATAGCATGTCCCTTTCTTCCCTTTATTGTGCAACTCTCTTTTCCCCTGCAAAACCCTTGGTTCCTCTTCTCCGAACTCATCAATGTCATTAGCAACTCCAAGACCAGTAACATCATCTGATTCAACACCCCCAAAGGTGACCTGGGGTCGTTTTGCTCCATCAACCACCTCATTGGGACAATCCCCAGAAGCCTTGAGGTTGGAAACCCGTGAAGACGGGTACTCAGTACTAACAACGGACTCATTTGACGCCCAATCTTGATTTAATTCATTAGATATCCTCAATCTTGACGAACCTTGGCTCTTATTATCAAAACTATCAGAGAAACCTAGAGTGCTGGAGCTCCTAGCACCACTCACCAACTCATTAGAAAGCTCATGGCTAATACACGAAGACACGCAACGAGAATTCGAAAATTCCAACGCACCTGAACTACTCAACTCACCTGAAAATCCACAATCCTGACTATTATCAGCAACTCCCTCGATAACCGACGTCGGAGAAACTGTCGCCGCCGCCGACTCAGATCCAGATTCTCTACTACTATTGTTTCCAATCACAGAAGTAGGTGACACTGTAGATTTCAGCTCTTTAGAAAAGTTCTTACTAGGATCGGACGCTAAAATCGGTTTAATCACCGGCAAGGACAGTTTATCGGGGAGAGAGAGTTGAGACACGACGGCGGCGACCGGAATTTTGCTGACGTTGATGGGGACGGCGCGTGGGATGTCGTAAGAGACCGGAGGGCCGTTGTACTCGACGGCAAAGGAGTACTGGACACCATCCTCCGTCACCGGCGGCATTGTTCTGGGTGGAGACAAGACTAATCCAGAACCCTAACTTCACTAATCATCGTAATCTTTAAAAGGCGTAGACAAAGTTTGCATCTTTAGCTCCAATTTGAACAGAAAGTGAAGGGAGCTGAATGATTTAGCTAGAGGGTAGAATAGTAAGTGATGGTCTAGCAGCCTATGGTTGGTGTACAAGGAAAGGCGAAGAAAGAAAAAGGGGGGAAAAGGAATAAGGGATTTTGCTTGGGAGTAGAGGGAAAAGAAATGGAGGGGATTGGATAAGAAAGGGGAAAGTTGGGATTTTCCTGCTTTTGGAATTTGGAAATCAGACGCGACCAGGAAGGAGAGGACAAACAGTAGCAAATTTTGGTTTAAAATTGGTGTTTGGGGAGGAGGAAAATGTGTTGGGAAACGTTGAATGTGTGAATGAAGAGAAAGTGACAGCCCAAAAGACAAAAAACAAGAGATGAACATGGACAAGAGGGAAATGGAATCTTCAGCTTAACCCAACAAAAAAATACAAAATGTTCGATCCAATTACTAATTAGAATGTTATTTTATTTTATTTTTTTTACTCTGGAGATATTTTCAAAAAAATATAATTATAAAAAATACCTTTAAATTATTCATATTTAGATTAATCTTTACTCAATTCTTACAAAAGATAAAACATACGTTGTCTAAATTTTACATGTATGTTTTATGTGAAAGGTGAAGAGGAGTGGGGCACACCTTTTTGTCTTCTTTCAAGGTGGTCTGGTGGAATGGAAATGGAAACGGAGAATCGGGACAACGTTAGGTGTCGGGTTGGGCGGTGGGGACCACTCAACCCAATGTAATGTGGTGTCAATAATTCAGTTGGAATTTTAATCGCTTGTTCATTTTCATTACTATGCATAAAATGTGATTTCCGTTTATTATATTACGACACTCCAGGCTGCTAAGCGTTGATTATCCCGTGATTAAGTTTAGTTCATAGTAATCTCTGAGAGTGACTATTGTGTCGTGAGTAGGAACAAGATATTTATGTAATGACTGGGCTCCAACTTTCTAGTTCTGAAACTTGAAGGAGCTGGGCGGCCGCTCTTCCGGTTCAAACTTCAGAGATCGCTTTGTTTCACAGCATGTGGTGATTTTTAGTGGAAAGGGAACAAAGTTTTCTTCTTTTTTTTTTCTAGATTTACTTAGAAAACACAAACTATAGCATTTCAAAGTCACAAATCAAATTAAAGTTATCTCTTCGTGGAAAAAGTACCTAGGATTCTCATTTAAAAAGCTATTGTTGGAAAAAAAACTGTGTTTAATCATTGGAAATTATTAAAAAAAATTAAAATAATGTATTTAAAATATATGATTAATTTATCTAATAAACGTTTAAAAAATGATAATTACGAGTTTGTTGGCAAAAATTAAGAAGGTCCAATAATATATAATTTCATCCTTACGTAATAAAAAGGTTGTTTCCGGAATAAATTAAAGGCTTTAAACTAAAAGTTTAATTCAAATCTAAACTTTTTCACTAAATTTAATTTAAAATTCAATTAAAGTAAGTTTTGTATTTTAGTTGGGTTGAGGTCACTTTTTTAAACTTACCTATTTAAAAATCAAAAAGATTGGTGTTAAGTATAACTGCATTAGATTGACTAGTTAAGTTTTCAAAGAATAAAGATATAATTATTAGATCAATCCAACTAAACTGGTTGAATTTATCTTTTGAACTTATTAATTTTATAGTTTAATTTTTAATTTTTTAATTTGATTTAGTTTAATAATTTTTGTTATTAAAAAACAATCAATTTCTTAATGACTTTGCC
>JANIPM010000233.1:11200701-11211345 GCA_027478405.1 Erythroxylum cassinoides
TATTCTTTGGATTTTTGTTCTGAGACTACAATATGTAATATATGTGCGTGTTTGAGATTCTAAATAAGATAAAAAAAATAAGTGTGATGTTTAGTTTTATTTGTTCTGCCTTGGGTGTCATCCATGTATCCTCCCAGGGGGTATATGGGTGTTACAGATACAGTCAGGAAGACTTGATCATATATAGTGTAACATCCCATACTTAATAATGAAATCGACATACCGAGTGTTACCATATTCTTAAATACCTAATATTTCAACCTACAACATTTTCTATTTAAAACCTCATTATTTTAATAATTACTATTCACTTTATAAAATTTTGAGAGAGTTTTCTCTATATATGCTTAAAACCTTATGCAAGAAATTTCAATACACTTTTCATGCATATTGCTCAATTATCCATCTCCATGTCAAACTCTTTGACAAAATAATTTGCTCATCCTCCATTACATTTCAACGCATCTAAACCAGATTTCATACATAACTTTCATTTACTCATATATAATTTACAACAAAATCCTGTAAGATTCTTCACTTCTTAATGTGTATATGCCAAAATAAAATAAAATTTTTTAGTACATTCACCTCCAATTATTTCGAGATCCTCCATATGACTCTTGTCTTGTAGTAGATCCACCATAACTTTTTTTCTAATTATCTTCAAAACCTACACGCATAAAGAAAATCCACGCGCTAAGCTATAGGTTTAGTGATGTTCAAGCAATTCTATTTCACATTCAATTCAATTCATTCAACCGTAACATGCATAATATATAATTTTTTCACATATAAATATCTTTATTTATTTCTAAGCATAAATAGACATTTATAACCAAATTATGAAATACAAGCATGTATCTATTTAAATAATTCATATCTAATTATACAATGATTAATAAATTGTACATTCAATTATTACTTTCATTTAAAGTTCTTTAATCATTGGTCATGCATTTATTTACTTTCTATAATTGCCCCAAAGTAAAATCCATCGGGATTGTATCACCAAATTGGATAAGCGGGATTTAAAAAAAATATAAGATCAAGTTCTCATAACCATAAGATCCATTTTTTTTACATTCATATTAGATCTGAGCTCTCGGAGCCATGCAGTTCATAACCCAAATCAAATATCTTAACTGGAACCGATGGAGCCATACAGTCCAGTAACATTTATCATGACGCAGTACTGTCAACTCCTTAATTGACATGCCAACCTTATCTTATTCCTCCAATTCCTATCTATTTTACTAGGGGTAAAACTAATTAAATTTCACCAATTAGTCAAAATAACATGTAATTAAATTTCACCAATTAGCCAAAGTAAATTTCATTTTTTTCTTCATTTTTTTCTTTAATTTAATTTATTCAACATTCAAGACATATTCATTTCACCAATTAGTAAAAAATAGCATGTATATCAAGTTTCTCAATTCAAACATAATGTATGTCAATTGGGAAAAATACAAATTATAAGTCCAAAATCTCAGTTAATCATATATACTACTTCATTTAACATCCAATTAAATATTTTTAACAACGATTTCATAAACTCCTAATTTTACTCAAGAACCTTAAATTTCCTAATACATAATTTTAAGAAAAAATAGAATTGCAAGAACATATACCAAATTGATGTCCAAATCTTCAAATTAAACTTCCATAAATCTTATGAAGAACACCCATATACTTTTTCTTCATCTTTTCCTAATTTTTTTTGTTGATATGGTAAGTTTAAGGATCTCAGGTTGATGATTTTGTGTTCAATAGGTGATTTGGGGGTTAAAGCTAAAAAAAATTGGCTTGAAAATGTAAGAAATGAAAGAAAAATGGAGAAGAAAGAAGGGAGGTATTCTCGACAATGTTTTGGAGAAAAAGAGAATGGGAAATTGACAAAAATGTCATGTGGTCAGTAATTAAACGTTTTTCAATTCTTTTTTTCAAAATTAACCATTTTTAAAAATCCATTTTTTCTTTTTCTTAATTAAAAAAGTACCCATAAGAAAAATATCAACTTCACATAAAGACCTTAAATAATATCATTTGTTAGCATTAATATTTTTAAGTTTGACTTTTACCATTTATCAAGTTAAACTTTGATCATTGGTCAACTCTTGATCAAACCCTCAAAATGAACTTATTTGAAGCTCTAATTTGATCCTTGGACTGTTCTTGAACAATATTATCTGATGTCAAATAAAATAAAACGTAGTTTGAGTCCTAAGTGTCACTATTTACTTCGAGATATGCTATTCACAACTCCAAAAGTACTATTTATGAAATCGAGATTTTCGGGGTGTTACATATACTCTTATTGTTAATGATGAGGATCAAACTACCCTTTAGGGACTAAAACATATTGGGATAAAAGGTTAGAGTAAAATCAATTGCTCTTGACCTTCGAGGATATAAGCATGCCTAATCGATTAAACCTCGTTAAAAATTTTCTTGTATTCATTTTTGTTTATTTCAAACAAATATACACTTCTCGTATACAACCTTGTACACTTTTCAAACAATTATATTGTCTGACAATGTGTCATCAACATTGCAAGCTTTTGTATCCATAATTGTTAGCGGTAACAATGACAATGCCCCTGAAATTGTCCCATGTAAGTATTTCATATCTTAAAGTTCAATAAAACCATAAGTATCATCAATTTTCTCTCTGCTTCATGCTCATATTTCCTAGAGCTCTATTAATATGCTCCTTTGCACATTCTATTTTGACGACAATAGCTAGAAAGGGTAACCTTATCAAAGTTCGCTAAAACTATAAGTATTACCTTATCAAACGAAAAATATCATGCTTGTATTGCCTTGAGCTACTTTAATATGCTCCATTGAAGATTTGATTTTGATGACCATAGCCAAAGCTAAAGATGTATCACATCTTGCAAGAATGAAGCTGATATTTTTGTTTAAGAATTATTTAATAAATATTTGCATAAATCAATAAATTGGTATCTTTCACTATCCAATTCAATGAGCGAGAAAAAAAGTTTAATGTTCAAAAATTTATTTCATGAAAATTAAAGTTAGAGAATAAGTATTCTAAGCATCAAAATATAGAACTTAAAATGGTTTTTTCCCTTAAACTTAGTAAATACCATCATATACTATTCTAATTTTTTTTATAATATCTAGAATTATCAATCTTTGTAGATCTATATAATGATTATTTATGGTTCGATTTATATTTCACTTTGGAGTGTGGACTTTGGACAATCGGAATCACTATATGCCCAAATCCCATTGTTTCGGATCTCACCATATGCCCATAAAAGAGCTCCACTAATTAGTATAAGCCTCAAGTCATGTTGTCGGCCCATTTGACCGTTAAAAACTAACACCATCGACCGACTCGTAGGTAGCCCGAAGGATAACTTCAGACAGAAACTGGTAAAAGCCAATTAGCTGACTGTTGCCCATTCGGTTTGTTCTCGAGAAACCTTCAGAATCAAGAAACGTTTTTGTAAGTGTCGAAGCTACGGAAGTGATTGATTGATTTCTTTCGTTATGTTCGTACACTACATTGTCCGGCGGCAACTCGAATCTTTGTTACGTCCATGGCTCCGAGACGAGCCGGAGCTGGAACTGAGACTCGGACTAATCAACTCTCGCGCTACCGCGAGAAACCTCAGTTTCGATGCTTCTGCTCTAAACCTCCTTCTCGACGAGTCGTTTCAATTCTCTTTCAAAGAGGTTACAGTGGAGGAATTCAGTGTTCACTTCTCTAACTGGTCGGTTGAAGCCTTCAAAATTGAAGTTCGTGGGGTCAGTGTCACACTATCGGCAGGGTAAAGTCACTGTCCTAAAGTCATTTGTAAATGTGTGTTTGTTCATTTGTTTGGCGTGACTGAACTTTTCCTTACAGAATTCGAAATGATTTTGGTGTTGTTTGCAGGGAGGTGGAAGAGCGGAGTTTGAGGAGAGGTAGGAAGTCGAGTGAGTTAGAGAATGAGGAAAGGAGGAAGATTCTAGCTGGGATTGATCCTGAGGTACTTGGATATCGGTGAATTTGTTTGAGATTTTTGTGCTTGAGATGATTACTTCTTTCCAATCTATGAGATGCTGAGTGCTCAAGTGTGTTTGCTAACTTTTCTGATCTAATATATGCAAGCGCTTTTTGTTATAAAATTATTGGGAAATGCATCTGTGAAATACTGTGAAGAGAGTGGCATTTCATTTACTAGCTGTATACCAAAAATGATAATTCAGGTCTAAATTTGAACTTGCAACATTATAATCCTCCTTCTGGCTAATGGTGTTGTAAATGGCTTTCCCAGTATTACAGTGTGTAACTGTACTTTCTTTACCTGCCACTTGTAAGTTTAATCATTTCTGTGGCAGAGAAGTAAAATGAGTTCTGTGGTGAAACACTTGGGATTTGATTGGTGTGAGTGTGCTTTAGTATTTACTTTTATCTTAGTTCGTGATTTAGCAAAGAAGAATTCTATTGCTTAGTTGATCAGCAAGATATTGAGAGAAGCAACAGTCACCTCTCTCTCTCTCTCTTATTATTATTATTTTTTCCCTATCAGGGTTGTGCTTTACATGACATACTGGAGAAGATTTTGGCCACCACTCCTAGAAATCATTTAAAGATATCTCTGTCGAACCTTGTTCTCAAACATGGCCATGTGCAGATAGTAGATATTAATCTGCAAGTTCAAGTCCTCACGTCTAATGGTACCTTGGTTTGTTTATTGAAATTGAATGAGCTTAATGCAAGACCTCAGTACCTTGAGTATGGATGTCTTTTAAGAGGCCTGATTGGAGCAACTTTTAGACATCTGAAGGAGACTTTTGTTGCCGTGGATTTTCAAGGTTTTGAGGTAGGATATGCAATGGATGATCAGACGAAAATCATGTTTCCTAACACAGATATGTTTATGTGTATTAAACTGAATGACCTGCAGATTGCTGAATTAAGTGTCTGTGTTCCAAAATTGAGTCTGTCATTCTCTCCACCAGAGCTCACTGTAATTTTAGCATTAAGTAAAATATCAATGAAGGAATCAAAGCATGCCAGAAATGGTAGACAGCTCTGGAAGCTGGCTGCAAACAGACTAGGATTTGCGGTTTCATCTCCCAAATTTTCTTTCCATAATTTGGTTGGACTTGTATGTCTTTGGTTGCGTTATCTCAATGCATATGAGAAATTACTCTCTGTGGTTGGAAAACCTGGTGACTTCTTATCAAAAACTACCACCAGTAAGATGCTTCAGGACAATTTATTTCTGAGTTCTGCCAAACATAATTGGGAAGTTATTATTAGTATTGAGAAAGATCTGCCGGCTGAAGCTATTGCTCAGGCACGACGAATAGCTCGAGACAGAGTAGCTTCCTGTGTTCAACACGGTGAAGATGATGGTTACAGTCCATCCTCAATAAGCGCTCATGTCAATTATCTTTCAAAGATGTTTTTAGCAGTTCTATTCCTTTGGAATATGATATGCAGAATATTCCTCTCAATTTTAAATTTTTTCCTGTTATTAATGTACTTCCTCCCAGAGCAAGAACCTGATGAGCAACCTGAAGATCATTGTCCGCAATATTTCCTGTTGCTAAATTTTGGAAAGGTTTCAATAAATTTTATTCCCAAAATCACAGTTCAAAATGTTGAGCAAGATATGGAGCCACCTACCGCAATGCAAGATCTCAATATTCATTCATTGCATCTGTCAATTGATGCTCTATTGTTAATGTATTGTGATCATATTGTTGAACAGACATTGTCTGTTTCCTGTGGGATGTTGGAGGTTAAGTCTTCTCCTGTTGTGGGTGTTACAACTATGCAAAGAAGTTCCAAGAGTCGTTTTAATTCTAGTAAAGGGTATCAGAAAGGCAAGTTCTATAATCCAAAACGTGTTCTGAAGGCTGAGCCTGCAGTTATGTTTTCTTCTTCACAAGCTACTGAAAAAAGTGCTGCAGGTCAAGCTGACAATGTCAAGAACCCACAGTTGAAGGAATTTCTGGAAGAAATGTGTTTGAATTGGAAAAGAACTTTGACAAAATATGATGGTATCGAGATTGAGTACTCTAAGGATCCATGGCTTCTTTTTGAAACCAAAAACTCTTTGGCATATGCCGGCCCGAGGTGTCCAGATTCAGGGTTTTGGAAATGTTGTCTGATAGTAGGGAAACTGAATTTATGTTTGGAATATTCATCCATATTATCCATGATAATATTGTTTGGGCAGATACATCATGCATTGAACTGGAACAGGGACCATGAAAGACTAGATGGTCCTACTCATTTTCGCTCAACCACTGAACATGAACTGCATTTCAGTTGGGAGCAGATGCATGATTCTTGTGCCAGAAAAATGAAGATGGCTTTGCTCAAATTGCTACCAGATAAATGTATTCAACTTGGGGCATTCATAACAGGTCCTTGTATCCGAATTTTGTTACAAAAAGATGGATTCAATTATGAGAATGCTGACATGAATAGTGCAGGGACTCAAGATAGTTTTGACCTTGGATTTGATGTCCACAATATTGAGGTTGTTGTATGGCCAACTTCAAAATCCAATTTTTCATCAACTAAGTGGGCAAGCTTTGGTTATGTAGAACCAGAGTGCCAGATAAGAAAACCTCGTATTATTGAAATTCCTAAATCAGATAATGAAAAGTATGCATCTCAGGAGTGGGTTTCGCTTTCTTCCTTCCTATCAGTTAATGGTTTGAACTTTTACATTGAAGATTTGGCTGAAGGACAACAGATCTCCAGTTTTGTTTTGAGACCAATAGCTCTTCATTTATCATTCTTCAGGTATATGATTGTGGCCTTTTCATTTGCTTCTGAATCTGATAATTGGAAGTTTTGAACACCTTGTTTTGTGGTGCTGTTTCCCTTTCCTTTTTCAAACATGTTGATTGCTTCAGACTGCAGCAAATTTATACATAAATTTGTTGTTTATTCCTCTTTCATGTATTAGCTATATAGAATAAGGGAATTTCCAAACTGTATCTATCTACTGTTTTCCTTTTTAGGCTGATAATGATGAAATCATGTGCCTTTTTACATTGCTCCACATGTTCTTGCTTCTTAAGAGGAAAAGCATGCATTTGGTCCTCCTTTGTAACGTTGCAATACTTCGTAGTTCTTGATTGAATTTAAGAGGTTTAGAAACCATGGAATAATTCTGATTATTGTTGAATGATTGAAGGTAAATATGCAGTCCCTAATAGAACAAAAATGCATATGATCATTGTTCTAACTGAATTGTGGCCTTTGCAGGGAGTCTGTCTACACGCTTGCCAAAACAATTACAGCTTTCTCAGCAGCTTTATGCTCTGTGTTTACTGGATTCACAATTCTATTAAATATGGATGAGTTGTATGTTCTCTTTCAGGTGATTGTGTCCTTTATTCGTGTAATTGGGTTTTGAATGTATAACATGTTTGTGCTGGTACCTCAGAAGATTGCAGAAAATCTTATCCTCTTTTGTTTTAAGCCCTAAGCTTTCTGCCATGAGTATGTTGTTTTTCTGGTGATCTTTCCTACATAACTAAGGCCGCCCTTTTTTGAGCTTGAGATGAAAGCATTACAAGGGCTTGAAGCAATGTACTCTTTAGGCGGTGATATAAGATATGATGACCGACTAATTGTAGATATTGCTGATTCAGAAAAGATCTTACAACCTGAACAATTTGATACGAAGTTCTGTTCAATTTTTATGAAAAAGGATTACTGCTATACTTTTCCAAGATGACCTTGGAAAAACCTGTTAAGTTGTTGTGATTCACAAACAGAGAAAGAACATTGTATTTCTACTTACCATTTTGCCTGTTGGGTTTGTGATACCATACAGAAGATGGGTTGCAAATAGTGTATAAAAGGTTATGATAAATACCTTTTTGTTAGTCCTTCATATTATCATCTGGTCTATGTTCCTTGCTCAGCAAGGAGTAAGTAAAATTGAACAATGGTTATGTGCTAAATTTGATTACTTGAAAAAGAAAAAATTGTCGACCTCCTTGTGTTTCTTTTAATGTTCATATAGTGACCTAATTCCTGTGTTTACTACATCATTCCCATTCTAGGCAGTTGCGGGTTTATCTTCGGCACTTTCATATGCTTCTAGTACCAGCGATAATTTTAAATGTGCACCTCTTGAAGTTCTTGAACAGCGTAAGACAGTGATCATGGAGTCTGGGAATGTTGAGATTGCTTCCCAAGGAACGCCTTTGATTCATACAAATCTTCTAGTTTCAGCTAATAGCACCTTCATTTTCAAGTCAATGGATATAGTTCTAAGCTCTAGGGTGAATGAGTTGGAGAGTGATGTTGGTTTCAGTCGCCAAAAGTTGGCTGATCGTAGGTTTCCTGATTGTGGAATTTGGAATTCTGTTCCTAAAAGCAGTATCAAAATATCTTTTGAAGAAGGGAAGCTCGAAATTCTCCTTGATTTGTTTGGAGTTCAATCTGTACTTTTCAGGCTGGATAACATGAGCTGAAGCTTTGATCATTCCCTCATAGAAAACTTGATGAAAGAATCTAACAGTTGGTTGTATGAAGCATCTCTTTCCAATTGGTCTTCATATATATGTTTGGGCCGACCTCGTAGAAATTCAGATGAATCATCTAGCATCAATGCTGTGGATGATAGTTTACCATACACAGCCGACAATGCTTTGATAAAAGAGTTCAATATTTCACATGGCCAATCTTTTATAGTTGCTGACCACTTGGATTTTGCTGCACCCTCGAGCCATTGGATGCTTGTCATTTTTACTCTGGATGGGTTTTATGTGGGAAGATGCTCACTAAAGAATTTTTTTTTTGAAGCACAACAACTTGACAAGTTTACATCATCTATTTCAGTTGGGAAAAACCTACAGGCAATCTGTTGGGAAATAAAGGTGCTGAATTTTTAAGAAATTAGTTATATTGTCTTTATTCTGATTTATTGTTCTTTACTTTTTCAGGATATTGATTACTGTATGCTTTTTATCTGGACAACTTATATTGAACAATGACTTCATTGTTTTCCAATTTCTTTTATTTTGGATTCTTCCTTCTTTAGGTTCAACTACTGGACTAAGAAACTAATGCAATTATGCAGGGTGGTTATCTATTACTTGAAGCTAAAGCTTTGATGATGTTTGCTCGGAGTTTTGCTTCATATCTTCGTCTTTCCCAGGATCTTCTCTCAATCATTCTATCATTTGATAGATCTGTTCAAAATGCTGAAAATAGGGCAGAAGAAACAATGGATACATATCAACAAAACAAATGGCAATTGCCTGCAGCTTTCACCATAGATGTGACTCAAATTTCTGTGGTTCTTATTGCTGATGATAACCCAGGTAATTATCCTCTTTTCTCTCTCCCTTGAGGAATTATTTGCATATTCAACTGATTGATCCCTTTGTGCAGGTTGTCTTCAGGAACTTGTCTGTGAGGTTGATATTCATTTGCTATTTGAATCCAAAAGCTTGCTGCAGAAATTGAAGATTGATCTTTCTCGCATTGCAGTCCTCACTCAAGTCCTTAAAAAATATGTAGAAAATGAAGATCAAGTTCCTCACTTTTCTTCTGTCCCAGTTAATGAATCCTCATCAAATTCTACCATGACATCTCTAAACAGGAGTGGAAGACAACAGAATCATATATTACATCATTTAGCTGCTTGCTTAACCGCTGAGAGACCTAATGATGGTCATCTGCACTTGAATCAAGTTTGGATAGGCAGGGGCTCTGTTTCAGGTTTTGATATGATTATTTCCCTATCTGACACACTGGTTAGTTGTGCTAATTTCTTCTCTTTTATTTTTTCTTAATGATCACATTAATTGCTATAAGTTCAAATAATCAACTTTGCAATCAACTGTTATTGCTACTGTATCTTATCCGATCATTGAAAGCATATCTATATTTAACTTTTGACATCTGCTTTGTCAAATCAGATGATTTCATCCATTCTTTCATCCCTCTCCACTGTGTCCAACAACAATGAGTCAACCAATGAACTGAAAGAAAATCACTGGAACAACGGTGAAGGAGCTGTGGAAGATATGGTTCCTGATGGTACCTTCTAAACGAGATTATGTTCTTTTTCCCTCATATTGGTTAAACTTCTACCAACTTTGTGTGTCGAATGGATAGGAGCAATCGTAGCAATTCAAGATGTGTATCAGCATATGTACTTTGCAGTTCAAGAAGGACAAAATAAGCACGGTTTGGTTGGTGTAATTCATTATTCTCTTGTTGGAAAAGAGGCTTTTTTTAAGGTAACAAGTTGCTTTTATTTGCATTGTTGCCCTCGTGTCGTCAACATATAAATTTCTGAACAAGTTTTTCAATGTCTGTGTCTTCCTACAAAGCAATCCTTGCACCTAGATGTTTATTGTGAATAAGAGCTGTTTTTGCTCTATATTATATTTCTTAGAGACTGTAGTACATGAAATAGAATACCGAATAGGATAGAGTATTTATACAAATACAGGAGGTAATCCTAAGATAATGTTTATCCCTAAGATAATGCTATCCAATATAATATGATTACAATCAGATTATCACAATATTATGTGATAATACCATATCTTGACCACACTCCCCCTCAAGTTGGATCATAGATATCAATCATGTCTAACTTGCTGGTACATTCTTCAAATACTTGTCTTCGA